>CM059869.1:23705462-23937486 GCA_030490815.1 Acer saccharum | reverse complement strand
ATATCTATTTCGTTTTGTCCGCTGGAGGAGGGCAAAATGTGTGGAAGATCTCCGGGCGAGTAAGCTTAAGTAAATATTGAGTACAAAAATGAAGGGGCGACCATACCAGCACTAATGCACCGGATCCCATCAGAACTCCGAAGTTAAGCGTGCTTGGGCGAGAGAAGTACTAGGATGGGTGGCCTCCTGGGAAAGTCTCGTGTTGCACCCCTTTTTGCTCGAATCGCGTTCGTTACTCGATATTTCCGCTCGGAAAAGCATCAACCAATTGTTTATTTTCCGGCGATAGCAGAAATGCCTTAAGTATGTCTATATGGAGGAACGGAAATTATTCTATTTCGTTGTCCGCTGGAGGAGGGCAAAAAGTGTGGAAGCATGCTCCGGGGAGTAAGCCTTAAGTAAATATTGCGTACAAAACAGGAAGGGGCACCATACCAGCACTAAGCACCGGATCCCATCAGAACTCGAAGTTAACGTGCTTGGGCCGAGAGCAGTATAGGATGGGGACCTCGGGGAAGTCTCGTGTTGCACCCATTTTTGCTCGAATCGCGTTCGTTACCGATTATTTCCGCTCGGAAAAGCATCAACTATTGTTTCTCGGCGCATCAGAAATGCCTAAGTATGCGTCTATATGGAGGAACGGAAATATTCTATTCGTTGTCCGCTGGAGGAGGGCAAAATCGTGGAGATGCTCGGGCGAGGTAAAGCCTTAAGTAAATAGTGCGTACAAAACATGACGGGTGCGACCATACACAGCACTAATGCACCGGATCCCATCAGAAACGCCGAAGTTAAGCTGCTTGGGCGAGAGCAGTACTAGGATGGGTGACCTCCTGGGAAGTCCTCGTGTTGCACCCTTTTTTGCTCGAATCGCGTTCGTATTCTCGATTATTCCGCTCGGAAAAGCATCAACTTTGTTTATTTTCCGGGCATCAGAAATGCCTTAAGTACTGCTCTATATGGAGGAACGGAAATTATCATTTCGTTGTCCGCTGGAGGAGGGCAAAATCGTGGAAGATGCTCCGGGCGAGTAAGCCTTAAGTAAATATTGCGTACAAAACATGACGGGTGCGACCATACCAGCACTAATGCACCGGATCCCATCAGAACTCCGAAGTTAAGCGTGCTTGGGCGAGAGCAGTACTAGGATGGGTGACCTCCTGGGAAGTCCTCGTGTTGCACCCCTTTTTTGCTCGAATCGCGTTCGTTACTCGATTATTTCCGCTCGGAAAAGCATCAACCTATTGTTTATTTTCCGGCGCATCAGAAATGCCTTAAGTACTGCTCTATATGGAGGAACGGAAATTATTCTATTTCGTTGTCCGCTGGAGGAGGGCAAAATCGTGGAAGATGCTCCGGGCGAGTAAGCCTTAAGTAAATATTGCGTACAAAACATGACGGGTGCGACCATACCAGCACTAATGCACCGGATCCCATCAGAACTCCGAAGTTAAGCGTGCTTGGGCGAGAGCAGTACTAGGATGGGTGACCTCCTGGGAAGTCCTCGTGTTGCACCCCTTTTTTGCTCGAATCGCGTTCGTTACTCGATTATTTCCGCTCGGAAAAGCATCAACCTATTGTTTATTTTCCGGCGCATCAGAAATGCCTTAAGTACTGCTCTATATGGAGGAACGGAAATTATTCTATTTCGTTGTCCGCTGGAGGAGGGCAAAATCGTGGAAGATGCTCCGGGCGAGTAAGCCTTAAGTAAATATTGCGTACAAAACATGACGGGTGCGACCATACCAGCACTAATGCACCGGATCCCATCAGAACTCCGAAGTTAAGCGTGCTTGGGCGAGAGCAGTACTAGGATGGGTGACCTCCTGGGAAGTCCTCGTGTTGCACCCCTTTTTTGCTCGAATCGCGTTCGTTACTCGATTATTTCCGCTCGGAAAAGCATCAACCTATTGTTTATTTTCCGGCGCATCAGAAATGCCTTAAGTACTGCTCTATATGGAGGAACGGAAATTATTCTATTTCGTTGTCCGCTGGAGGAGGGCAAAATCGTGGAAGATGCTCCGGGCGAGTAAGCCTTAAGTAAATATTGCGTACAAAACATGACGGGTGCGACCATACCAGCACTAATGCACCGGATCCCATCAGAACTCCGAAGTTAAGCGTGCTTGGGCGAGAGCAGTACTAGGATGGGTGACCTCCTGGGAAGTCCTCGTGTTGCACCCCTTTTTTGCTCGAATCGCGTTCGTTACTCGATTATTTCCGCTCGGAAAAGCATCAACCTATTGTTTATTTTCCGGCGCATCAGAAATGCCTTAAGTACTGCTCTATATGGAGGAACGGAAATTATTCTATTTCGTTGTCCGTTGTCCGCTGGAGGAGGGCAAAATCGTGGAAGATGCTCCGGGCGAGTAAGCCTTAAGTAAATATTGCGTACAAAACATGACGGGTGCGACCATACCAGCACTAATGCACCGGATCCCATCAGAACTCCGAAGTTAAGCGTGCTTGGGCGAGAGCAGTACTAGGATGGGTGACCTCCTGGGAAGTCCTCGTGTTGCACCCCTTTTTTGCTCGAATCGCGTTCGTTACTCGATTATTTCCGCTCGGAAAAGCATCAACCTATTGTTTATTTTCCGGCGCATCAGAAATGCCTTAGTACTGCTCTATATGGAGGAACGGAAATTATTCTATTTCGTTGTCCGCTGGAGGAGGGCAAAATCGTGGAAGATGCTCCGGGCGAGTAAGCCTTAAGTAAATATTGCGTACAAAACATGACGGGTGCGACCATACCAGCACTAATGCACCGGATCCCATCAGAACTCCGAAGTTAAGCGTGCTTGGGCGAGAGCAGTACTAGGATGGGTGACCTCCTGGGAAGTCCTCGTGTTGCACCCCTTTTTTGCTCGAATCGCGTTCGTTACTCGATTATTCCGCTCGGAAAAGCATCAACCTATTGTTTATTTTCCGGCGCATCAGAAATGCCTTAAGTACTTGCTCTATATGGAGGAACGGAAATTATTCTATTTCGTTGTCCGCTGGAGGAGGGCAAAATCGTGGAAGATGCTCCGGGCGAGTAAGCCTTAAGTAAATATTGCGTACAAAACATGACGGGTGCGACCATACCAGCACTAATGCACCGGATCCCATCAGAACTCCGAAGTTAAGCGTGCTTGGGCGAGAGCAGTACTAGGATGGGTGACCTCCTGGGAAGTCCTCGTGTTGCACCCCTTTTTTGCTCGAATCGCGTTCGTTACTCGATTATTTCCGCTCGGAAAAGCATCAACCTATTGTTTATTTTCCGGCGCATCAGAAATGCCTTAAGTACTGCTCTATATGGAGGAACGGAAATTATTCTATTTCGTTGTCCGCTGGAGGAGGGCAAAATCGTGGAAGATGCTCCGGGCGAGTAAGCCTTAAGTAAATATTGCGTACAAAACATGACGGGTGCGACCATACCAGCACTAATGCACCGGATCCCATCAGAACTCCGAAGTTAAGCGTGCTTGGGCGAGAGCAGTACTAGGATGGGTGACCTCCTGGGAAGTCCTCGTGTTGCACCCCTTTTTTGCTCGAATCGCGTTCGTTACTCGATTATTTCCGCTCGGAAAAGCATCAACCTATTGTTTATTTTCCGGCGCATCAGAAATGCCTTAAGTACTGCTCTATATGGAGGAACGGAAATTATTCTATTTCGTTGTCCGCTGGAGGAGGGCAAAATCGTGGAAGATGCTCCGGGCGAGTAAGCCTTAAGTAAATATTGCGTACAAAACATGACGGGTGCGACCATACCAGCACTAATGCACCGGATCCCATCAGAACTCCGAAGTTAAGCGTGCTTGGGCGAGAGCAGTACTAGGATGGGTGACCTCCTGGGAAGTCCTCGTGTTGCACCCCTTTTTTGCTCGAATCGCGTTCGTTACTCGATTATTTCCGCTCGGAAAAGCATCAACCTATTGTTTATTTTCCGGCGCATCAGAAATGCCTTAAGTACTGCTCTATATGGAGGAACGGAAATTATTCTATTTCGTTGTCCGCTGGAGGAGGGCAAAATCGTGGAAGATGCTCCGGGCGAGTAAGCCTTAAGTAAATATTGCGTACAAAACATGACGGGTGCGACCATACCAGCACTAATGCACCGGATCCCATCAGAACTCCGAAGTTAAGCGTGCTTGGGCGAGAGCAGTACTAGGATGGGTGACCTCCTGGGAAGTCCTCGTGTTGCACCCCTTTTTTGCTCGAATCGCGTTCGTTACTCGATTCTTTCCGCTCGGAAAAGCATCAACCTATTGTTTATTTTCCGGCGCATCAGAAATGCCTTAAGTACTGCTCTATATGGAGGAACGGAAATTATTCTATTTCGTTGTCCGCTGGAGGAGGGCAAAATCGTGGAAGATGCTCCGGGCGAGTAAGCCTTAAGTAAATATTGCGTACAAAACATGACGGGTGCGACCATACCAGCACTAATGCACCGGATCCCTATCAGAACTCCGAAGTTAAGCGTGCTTGGGCGAGAGCAGTACTAGGATGGGTGACCTCCTGGGAAGTCCTCGTGTTGCACCCCTTTTTTGCTCGAATCGCGTTCGTTACTCGATTATTTCCGCTCGGAAAAGCATCAACCTATTGTTTATTTTCCGGCGCATCAGAAATGCCTTAAGTACTGCTCTATATGGAGGAACGGAAATTATTCTATTTCGTTGTCCGCTGGAGGAGGGCAAAATCGTGGAAGATGCTCCGGGCGAGTAAGCCTTA
The DNA here is from genome assembly GCA_030490815.1 of Acer saccharum. Classification (NCBI taxonomy): domain Eukaryota; kingdom Viridiplantae; phylum Streptophyta; class Magnoliopsida; order Sapindales; family Sapindaceae; genus Acer; species Acer saccharum. Next base: position 23,932,776 of record CM059869.1, on the reverse strand, counting down.
AGTAAATATTGCGTACAAAACATGACGGGTGCGACCATACCAGCACTAATGCACCGGATCCCATCAGAACTCCGAAGTTAAGCGTGCTTGGGCGAGAGCAGTACTAGGATGGGTGACCTCCTGGGAAGTCCTCGTGTTGCACCCCTTTTTTGCTCGAATCGCGTTCGTTACTCGATTATTTCCGCTCGGAAAAGCATCAACCTATTGTTTATTTTCCGGCGCATCAGAAATGCCTTAAGTACTGCTCTATATGGAGGAACGGAAATTATTCTATTTCGTTGTCCGCTGGAGGAGGGCAAAATCGTGGAAGATGCTCCGGGCGAGTAAGCCTTAAGTAAATATTGCGTACAAAACATGACGGGTGCGACCATACCAGCACTAATGCACCGGATCCCATCAGAACTCCGAAGTTAAGCGTGCTTGGGCGAGAGCAGTACTAGGATGGGTGACCTCCTGGGAAGTCCTCGTGTTGCACCCCTTTTTTGCTCGAATCGCGTTCGTTACTCGATTATTTCCGCTCGGAAAAGCATCAACCTATTGTTTATTTTCCGGCGCATCAGAAATGCCTTAAGTACTGCTCTATATGGAGGAACGGAAATTATTCTATTTCGTTGTCCGCTGGAGGAGGGCAAAATCGTGGAAGATGCTCCGGGCGAGTAAGCCTTAGTAAATATTGCGTACAAAACATGACGGGTGCGACCATACCAGCACTAATGCACCGGATCCCATCAGAACTCCGAAGTTAAGCGTGCTTGGGCGAGAGCAGTACTAGGATGGGTGACCTCCTGGGAAGTCCTCGTGTTGCACCCCTTTTTTGCTCGAATCGCGTTCGTTACTCGATTATTTCCGCTCGGAAAAGCATCAACCTATTGTTTATTTTCCGGCGCATCAGAAATGCCTTAAGTACTGCTCTATATGGAGGAACGGAAATTATTCTATTTCGTTGTCCGCTGGAGGAGGGCAAAATCGTGGAAGATGCTCCGGGCGAGTAAGCCTTAAGTAAATATTGCGTACAAAACATGACGGGTGCGACCATACCAGCACTAATGCACCGGATCCCATCAGAACTCCGAAGTTAAGCGTGCTTGGGCGAGAGCAGTACTAGGATGGGTGACCTCCTGGGAAGTCCTCGTGTTGCACCCCTTTTTTGCTCGAATCGCGTTCGTTACTCGATTATTTCCGCTCGGAAAAGCATCAACCTATTGTTTATTTTCCGGCGCATCAGAAATGCCTTAAGTACTGCTCTATATGGAGGAACGGAAATTATTCTATTTCGTTGTCCGCTGGAGGAGGGCAAAATCGTGGAAGATGCTCCGGGCGAGTAAGCCTTAAGTAAATATTGCGTACAAAACATGACGGGTGCGACCATACCAGCACTAATGCACCGGATCCCATCAGAACTCCGAAGTTAAGCGTGCTTGGGCGAGAGCAGTACTAGGATGGGTGACCTCCTGGGAAGTCCTCGTGTTGCACCCCTTTTTTGCTCGAATCGCGTTCGTTACTCGATTATTTCCGCTCGGAAAAGCATCAACCTATTGTTTATTTTCCGGCGCATCAGAAATGCCTTAAGTACTGCTCTATATGGAGGAACGGAAATTATTCTATTCGTTCGTTGTCCGCTGGAGGAGGGCAAAATCGTGGAAGATGCTCCGGGCGAGTAAGCCTTAAGTAAATATTGCGTACAAAACATGACGGGTGCGACCATACCAGCACTAATGCACCGGATCCCATCAGAACTCCGAAGTTAAGCGTGCTTGGGCGAGAGCAGTACTAGGATGGGTGACCTCCTGGGAAGTCCTCGTGTTGCACCCCTTTTTTGCTCGAATCGCGTTCGTTACTCGATTATTTCCGCTCGGAAAAGCATCAACCTATTGTTTATTTTCCGGCGCATCAGAAATGCCTTAAGTACTGCTCTATATGGAGGAACGGAAATTATTCTATTTCGTTGTCCGCTGGAGGAGGGCAAAATCGTGGAAGATGCTCCGGGCGAGTAAGCCTTAAGTAAATATTGCGTACAAACATGACGGGTGCGACCATACCAGCACTAATGCACCGGATCCCATCAGAACTCCGAAGTTAAGCGTGCTTGGGCGAGAGCAGTACTAGGATGGGTGACCTCCTGGGAAGTCCTCGTGTTGCACCCCTTTTTTGCTCGAATCGCGTTCGTTACTCGATTATTTCCGCTCGGAAAAGCATCAACCTATTGTTTATTTTCCGGCGCATCAGAAATGCCTTAAGTACTGCTCTATATGGAGGAACGGAAATTATTCTATTTCGTTGTCCGCTGGAGGAGGGCAAAATCGTGGAAGATGCTCCGGGCGAGTAAGCCTTAAGTAAATATTGCGTACAAAACATGACGGGTGCGACCATACCAGCACTAATGCACCGGATCCCATCAGAACTCCGAAGTTAAGCGTGCTTGGGCGAGAGCAGTACTAGGATGGGTGACCTCCTGGGAAGTCCTCGTGTTGCACCCCTTTTTGCTCGAATCGCGTTCGTTACTCGATTATTTCCGCTCGGAAAAGCATCAACCTATTGTTATTTTCCGGCGCATCAGAAATGCCTTAAGTACTGCTCTATATGGAGGAACGGAAATTATTCTATTTCGTTGTCCGCTGGAGGAGGGCAAAATCGTGGAAGATGCTCCGGGCGAGTAAGCCTTAAGTAAATATTGCGTACAAAACATGACGGGTGCGACCATACCAGCACTAATGCACCGGATCCCATCAGAACTCCGAAGTTAAGCGTGCTTGGGCGAGAGCAGTACTAGGATGGGTGACCTCCTGGGAAGTCCTCGTGTTGCACCCCTTTTTTGCTCGAATCGCGTTCGTTACTCGATTATTTCCGCTCGGAAAAGCATCAACCTATTGTTTATTTTCCGGCGCATCAGAAATGCCTTAAGTACTGCTCTATATGGAGGAACGGAAATTATTCTATTTCGTTGTCCGCTGGAGGAGGGCAAAATCGTGGAAGATGCTCCGGGCGAGTAAGCCTTAAGTAAATATTGCGTACAAAACATGACGGGTGCGACCATACCAGCACTAATGCACCGGATCCCATCAGAACTCCGAAGTTAAGCGTGCTTGGGCGAGAGCAGTACTAGGATGGGTGACCTCCTGGGAAGTCCTCGTGTTGCACCCCTTTTTTGCTCGAATCGCGTTCGTTACTCGATTATTTCCGCTCGGAAAAGCATCAACCTATTGTTTATTTTCCGGCGCATCAGAAATGCCTTAAGTACTGCTCTATATGGAGGAACGGAAATTATTCTATTTCGTTGTCCGCTGGAGGAGGGCAAAATCGTGGAAGATGCTCCGGGCGAGTAAGCCTTAAGTAAATATTGCGTACAAAACATGACGGGTGCGACCATACCAGCACTAATGCACCGGATCCCATCAGAACTCCGAAGTTAAGCGTGCTTGGGCGAGAGCAGTACTAGGATGGGTGACCTCCTGGGAAGTCCTCGTGTTGCACCCCTTTTTTGCTCGAATCGCGTTCGTTACTCGATTATTTCCGCTCGGAAAAGCATCAACCTATTGTTTATTTTCCGGCGCATCAGAAATGCCTTAAGTACTGCTCTATATGGAGGAACGGAAATTATTCTATTTCGTTGTCCGCTGGAGGAGGGCAAAATCGTGGAAGATGCTCCGGGCGAGTAAGCCTTAAGTAAATATTGCGTACAAAACATGACGGGTGCGACCATACCAGCACTAATGCACCGGATCCCATCAGAACTCCGAAGTTAAGCGTGCTTGGGCGAGAGCAGTACTAGGATGGGTGACCTCCTGGGAAGTCCTCGTGTTGCACCCCTTTTTTGCTCGAATCGCGTTCGTTACTCGATTATTCCGCTCGGAAAAGCATCAACCTATTGTTTATTTTCCGGCGCATCAGAAATGCCTTAAGTACTGCTCTATATGGAGGAACGGAAATTATTCTATTTCGTTGTCCGCTGGAGGAGGGCAAAATCGTGGAAGATGCTCCGGGCGAGTAAGCCTTAAGTAAATATTGCGTACAAAACATGACGGGTGCGACCATACCAGCACTAATGCACCGGATCCCATCAGAACTCCGAAGTTAAGCGTGCTTGGGCGAGAGCAGTACTAGGATGGGTGACCTCCTGGGAAGTCCTCGTGTTGCACCCCTTTTTTGCTCGAATCGCGTTCGTTACTCGATTATTTCCGCTCGGAAAAGCATCAACCTATTGTTTATTTTCCGGCGCATCAGAAATGCCTTAAGTACTGCTCTATATGGAGGAACGGAAATTATTCTATTTCGTTGTCCGCTGGAGGAGGGCAAAATCGTGGAAGATGCTCCGGGCGAGTAAGCCTTAAGTAAATATTGCGTACAAAACATGACGGGTGCGACCATACCAGCACTAATGCACCGGATCCTATCAGAACTCCGAAGTTAAGCAGTGCTTGGGCGAGAGCAGTACTAGGATGGGTGACCTCCTGGGAAGTCCTCGTGTTGCACCCCTTTTTTGCTCGAATCGCGTTCGTTACTCGATTATTTCCGCTCGGAAAAGCATCAACCTATTGTTTATTTTCCGGCGCATCAGAAATGCCTTAAGTACTGCTCTATATGGAGGAACGGAAATTATTCTATTTCGTTGTCCGCTGGAGGAGGGCAAAATCGTGGAAGATGCTCCGGGCGAGTAAGCCTTAAGTAAATATTGCGTACAAAACATGACGGGTGCGACCATACCAGCACTAATGCACCGGATCCCATCAGAACTCCGAAGTTAAGCGTGCTTGGGCGAGAGCAGTACTAGGATGGGTGACCTCCTGGGAAGTCCTCGTGTTGCACCCCTTTTTTGCTCGAATCGCGTTCGTTACTCGATTATTTCCGCTCGGAAAAGCATCAACCTATTGTTTATTTTCCGGCGCATCAGAAATGCCTTAAGTACTGCTCTATATGGAGGAACGGAAATTATTCTATTTCGTTGTCCGCTGGAGGAGGGCAAAATCGTGGAAGATGCTCCGGGCGAGTAAGCCTTAAGTAAATATTGCGTACAAAACATGACGGGTGCGACCATACCAGCACTAATGCACCGGATCCCATCAGAACTCCGAAGTTAAGCGTGCTTGGGCGAGAGCAGTACTAGGATGGGTGACCTCCTGGGAAGTCCTCGTGTTGCACCCCTTTTTTGCTCGAATCGCGTTCGTTACTCGATTATTTCCGCTCGGAAAAGCATCAACCTATTATTTATTTTCCGGCGCATCAGAAATGCCTTAAGTAATGCTCTATATGGAGGAACGGAAATTATTCTATTTCGTTGTCCGTTGTCCGCTGGAGGAGGGCAAAATCGTGGAAGATGCTCCGGGCGAGTAAGCCTTAAGTAAATATTGCGTACAAAACATGACGGGTGCGACCATACCAGCACTAATGCACCGGATCCCATCAGAACTCCGAAGTTAAGCGTGCTTGGGCGAGAGCAGTACTAGGATGGGTGACCTCCTGGGAAGTCCTCGTGTTGCACCCCTTTTTTGCTCGAATCGCGTTCGTTACTCGATTATTTCCGCTCGGAAAAGCATCAACCTATTATTTATTTTCCGGCGCATCAGAAATGCCTTAAGTAATGCTCTATATGGAGGAACGGAAATTATTCTATTTCGTTGTCCGTTGTCCGCTGGAGGAGGGCAAAATCGTAGAAGATGCTCCGGGCGAGTAAGCCTTAAGTAAATATTGCGTACAAAACATGACGGGTGCGACCATACCAGCACTAATGCACCGGATCCCATCAGAACTCCGAAGTTAAGCGTGCTTGGGCGAGAGCAGTACTAGGATGGGTGACCTCCTGGGAAGTCCTCGTGTTGCACCCCTTTTTTGCTCGAATCGCGTTCGTTACTCGATTATTCCCGATCGGAAAAGCATCAACCTATGTTTATTTTCCGGCGCATCAGAAATGCCTTAAGTACTGCTCTATATGGAGGAACGGAAATTATTCTATTTCGTTGTCCGTTGTCCGCTGGAGGAGGGCAAAATCGTGGAAGATGCTCCGGGCGAGTAAGCCTTAAGTAAATATTGCGTACAAAACATGACGGGTGCGACCATACCAGCACTAATGCACCGGATCCCATCAGAACTCCGAAGTTAAGCGTGCTTGGGCGAGAGCAGTACTAGGATGGGTGACCTCCTGGGAAGTCCTCGTGTTGCACCCCTTTTTTGCTCGAATCGCGTTCGTTACTCGATTATTTCCGCTCGGAAAAGCATCAACCTATTGTTTATTTTCCGGCGCATCAGAAATGCCTTAAGTACTGCTCTATGTGGAGGAACGGAAATTATTCTATTTCGTTGTCCGCTGGAGGAGGGCAAAATCGTGGAAGATGCTCCGGGCGAGTAAGCCTTAAGTAAATATTGCGTACAAAACATGACGGGTGCGACCATACCAGCACTAATGCACCGGATCCCATCAGAACTCCGAAGTTAAGCGTGCTTGGGCGAGAGCAGTACTAGGATGGGTGACCTCCTGGGAAGTCCTCGTGTTGCACCCCTTTTTTGCTCGAATCGCGTTCGTTACTCGATTATATCCGCTCGGAAAAGCATCAACCTATTGTTTATTTTCCGGCGCATCAGAAATGCCTTAAGTACTGCTCTATATGGAGGAACGGAAATTATTCTATTTCGTTGTCCGCTGGAGGAGGGCAAAATCGTGGAAGATGCTCCGGGCGAGTAAGCCTTAAGTAAATATTGCGTACAAAACATGACGGGTGCGACCATACCAGCACTAATGCACCGGATCCCATCAGAACCCCGAAGTTAAGCGTGCTTGGGCGAGAGCAGTACTAGGATGGGTGACCTCCTGGGAAGTCCTCGTGTTGCACCCCTTTTTTGCTCGAATCGCGTTCGTTACTCGATTCTTTCCGCTCGGAAAAGCATCAACCTATTGTTTATTTTCCGGCGCATCAGAAATGCCTTAAGTACTGCTCTATATGGAGGAACGGAAATTATTCTATTTCGTTGTCCGCTGGAGGAGGGCAAAATCGTGGAAGATGCTCCGGGCGAGTAAGCCTTAAGTAAATATTGCGTACAAAACATGACGGGTGCGACCATACCAGCACTAATGCACCGGATCCTATCAGAACTCCGAAGTTAAGCATGCTTGGGCGAGAGCAGTACTAGGATGGGTGACCTCCTGGGAAGTCCTCGTGTTGCACCCCTTTTTTGCTCGAATCGCGTTCGTTACTCGATTATTTCCGCTCGGAAAAGCATCAACCTATTGTTTATTTTCCGGCGCATCAGAAATGCCTTAAGTACTGCTTTATATGGAGGAACGGAAATTATTCTATTTCGTTGTCCGCTGGAGGAGGGCAAAATCGTGGAAGATGCTCCGGGCGAGTAAGCCTTAAGTAAATATTGCGTACAAAACATGACGGGTGCGACCATACCAGCACTAATGCACCGGATCCCATCAGAACTCCGAAGTTAAGCGTGCTTGGGCGAGAGCAGTACTAGGATGGGTGACCTCCTGGGAAGTCCTCGTGTTGCACCCCTTTTTTGCTCGAATCGCGTTCGTTACTCGATTATTTCCGCTCGGAAAAGCATCAACCTATTGTTTATTTTCCGGCGCATCAGAAATGCCTTAAGTACTGCTCTATATGGAGGAACGGAAATTATTCTATTTCGTTGTCCGCTGGAGGAGGGCAAAATCGTGGAAGATGCTCCGGGCGAGTAAGCCTTAAGTAAATATTGCGTACAAAACATGACGGGTGCGACCATACCAGCACTAATGCACCGGATCCCATCAGAACTCCGAATTTAAGCGTGCTTGGGCGAGAGCAGTACTAGGATGGGTGACCTCCTGGGAAGTCCTCGTGTTGCACCCCTTTTTTGCTCGAATCGCGTTCGTTACTCGATTATTTCCGCTCGGAAAAGCATCAACCTATTATTAATTTTCCGGCGCATCAGAAATGCCTTAAGTAATGCTCTATATGGAGGAACGGAAATTATTCTATTTCGTTGTCCGTTGTCCGCTGGAGGAGGGCAAAATCGTGGAAGATGCTCCGGGCGAGTAAGCCTTAAGTAAATATTGCGTACAAAACATGACGGGTGCGACCATACCAGCACTAATGCACCGGATCCCATCAGAACTCCGAAGTTAAGCGTGCTTGGGCGAGAGCAGTACTAGGATGGGTGACCTCCTGGGAAGTCCTCGTGTTGCACCCCTTTTTTGCTCGAATCGCGTTCGTTACTCGATTATTTCCGCTCGGAAAAGCATCAACCTATTGTTTATTTTCCGGCGCATCAGAAATGCCTTAAGTACTGCTCTATGTGGAGGAACGGAAATTATTCTATTTCGTTGTCCGCTGGAGGAGGGCAAAATCGTGGAAGATGCTCCGGGCGAGTAAGCCTTAAGTAAATATTGCGTACAAAACATGACGGGTGCGACCATACCAGCACTAATGCACCGGATCCCATCAGAACTCCGAAGTTAAGCGTGCTTGGGCGAGAGCAGTACTAGGATGGGTGACCTCCTGGGAAGTCCTCGTGTTGCACCCCTTTTTTGCTCGAATCGCGTTCGTTACTCGATTATTTCCGCTCGGAAAAGCATCAACCTATTGTTTATTCTCCGGCGCATCAGAAATGCCTTAAGTACTGCTCTATATGGAGGAACGGAAATTATTCTATTTCGTTGTCCGTTGGAGGAGGGCAAAATCGTGGAAGATGCTCCGGGCGAGTAAGCCTTAAGTAAATATTGCGTACAAAACATGACGGGTGCGACCATACCAGCACTAATGCACCGGATCCCATCAGAACCCCGAAGTTAAGCGTGCTTGGGCGAGAGCAGTACTTGGATGGGTGACCTCCTGGGAAGTCCTCGTGTTGCACCCCTTTTTTGCTCGAATCGCGTTCGTTACTCGATTATTTCCGCTCGGAAAAGCATCAACCTATTGTTTATTTTCCGGCGCATCAGAAATGCCTTAAGTAATGCTCTATATGGAGGAACGGAAATTATTCTATTTCGTTGTCCGTTGTCCGCTGGAGGAGGGCAAAATCGTGGAAGATGCTCCGGGCGAGTAAGCCTTAAGTAAATATTGCGTACAAAACATGACGGGTGCGACCATACCAGCACTAATGCACCGGATCCCATCAGAACTCCGAAGTTAAGCGTGCTTGGGCGAGAGCAGTACTAGGATGGGTGACCTCCTGGGAAATCCTCGTGTTGCACCCCTTTTTTGCTCGAATCGCGTTCGTTACTCGATTATTTCCGCTCGGAAAAGCATCAACCAATTGTTTATTCTCCGGCGCATCAGAAATGCCTTAAGTACTGCTCTATATGGAGGAACGGAAATTATTCTATTTCGTTGTCCGCTGGAGGAGGGCAAAATCGTGGAAGATGCTCCGGGCGAGTAAGCCTTAAGTAAATATTGCGTACAAAACATGACGGGTGCGACCATACCAGCACTAATGCACCGGATCCCATCAGAACTCCGAAGTTAAGCGTGCTTGGGCGAGAGCAGTACTAGGATGGGTGACCTCCTCGGAAGTCCTCGTGTTGCACCCCTTTTTTGCTCGAATCGCGTTCGTTACTCGATTATTTCCGCTCGGAAAAGCATCAACCTATTGTTTATTCTCCGGCGCATCAGAAATGCCTTAAGTACTGCTCTATATGGAGGAACGGAAATTATTCTATTTCGTTGTCCGCTGGAGGAGGGCAAAATCGTGGAAGATGCTCCGGGCGAGTAAGCCTTAAGTAAATATTGCGTACAAAACATGACGGGTGCGACCATACCAGCACTAATGCACCGGATCCCATCAGAACTCCGAAGTTAAGCGTGCTTGGGCGAGAGCAGTACTAGGATGGGTGACCTCCTGGGAAGTCCTCGTGTTGCACCCCTTTTTTGCTCGAATCGCGTTCGTTACTCGATTATTTCCGCTCGGAAAAGCATCAACTTATTGTTTATTTTCCGGCGCATCAGAAATGCCTTAAGTACTGCTCTATATGGAGGAACGGAAATTATTCTATTTCGTTGTCCGCTGGAGGAGGGCAAAATCCTGGAAGGTGCTCCGGGCGAGTAAGCCTTAAGTAAATATTGCGTACAAAACATGACGGGTGCGACCATACCAGCACTAATGCACCGGATCCCATCAGAACTCCGAAGTTAAGCGTGCTTGGGCGAGAGCAGTACTAGGATGGGTGACCTCCTGGGAAGTCCTCGTGTTGCACCCCTTTTTTGCTCGAATCGCGTTCGTTACTCGATTATTTCCGCTCGGAAAAGCATCAACCTATTGTTTATTTTCCGGCGCATCAGAAATGCCTTAAGTACTGCTCTATATGGAGGAACGGAAATTATTCTATTTCGTTGTCCGCTGGAGGAGTGCAAAATCGTGGAAGATGCTCCGGGCGAGTAAGCCTTAAGTAAATATTGCGTGCAAAACATGACGGGTGCGACCATACCAGCACTAATGCACCGGATCCCATCAGAACTCCGAAGTTAAGCGTGCTTGGGCGAGAGCAGTACTAGGATGGGTGACCTCCTGGGAAGTCCTCGTGTTGCACCCCTTTTTTGCTCGAATCGCGTTCGTTACTCGATTATCTCCGCTCGGAAAAGGATCAACATACTGTTTATTTTCCGGCGCATCAGAAATGCCTTAAGTACTGCTCTATATGGAGGAACGGAAATTATTCTATTTCGTTGTCCGCTGGAGGAGGGCAAAATCGTGGAAGATGCTCCGGGCGAGTAAGCCTTAAGTAAATATTGCGTACAAAACATGACGGGTGAGACCATACCAGCACTAATGCACCGGATCCCATCAGAACTCCGAAGTTAAGCGTTCTTGGGCGAGAGAAGTACTAGGATGGGTGACCTCCTGGGAAGTCCTCGTGTTGCACCCCTTTTTTGCTCGAATCGCGTTCGTTACTCGATTATTTCCGCTCGGAAAAGCATCAACGTATTGTTTATTTTCCGGCGCATCAGAAATGCCTTAAGTACTGCTCTATACGGCGGAACGGAAATTATTCTATTTCGTTGTCCGCTGGAGGAGGGCAAAATCGTGGAAGATGCTCCGGGCGAGTAAGCCTTAAGTAAATATTGCGTACAAAACATGACGGGTGCGACCATACCAGCACTAATGCACCGGATCCCATTAGAACTCCGAAGTTAAGCGTGCTTGGGCGAGAGCAGTACTAGGATGGGTGACCTCCTAGGATGTCCTCGTGTTGCACCCCTTTTTTGCTCGAATCGCGTTCGTTACTCGATTATTTCCGCTCGGAAAAGCATCAACTTATTATTTATTTTCCGGCGCATCAGAAATGCCTTAAGTACTGCTCTATATGGAGGAACGGAAATTATTCTATTTCGTTGTCCGCTGGAGGAGGGCAAAATCGTGGAAGATGCTCCGGGCGAGTAAGCCTTAAGTAAATATTGCGTACAAAACATGACGGGTGCGACCATACCAGCACTAATGCACCGGATCCCATCAGAACTCCGAAGTTAAGCGTGCTTGGGCGAGAGCAGTACTAGGATGGGTGACCTCCTCGGAAGTCCTCGTGTTGCACCCCTTTTTTGCTCGAATCGCGTTCGTTACTGGATTATTTCCGCTCGGAAAAGTATTAACTTATTGTTTATTTTCCGGCGCATCAGAAGTGCCTTAAGTACTGCTCTATATGGAGGAACGGAAATTATTCTATTTCGTTGTCCGTTGGAGTAGGGCAAAATCGTGGAACATGCTCCGGGCGAGTAAGCCTTAAGTAAATATTGCGTACAAAACATGACGGGTGCGACCATGCCGCACTAATGCACCGGATCCCATCAGAACTCCGAAGTTAAGCGTGCTTGGGCGAGAGCAGTATTAGGATGGGTGACCTCCTGGGAAGTCCTCGTGTTACACCCCTTTTTTGCTCGAATCGCGTTCGTTACTCGATTATTTCCGCTCGGAAAAGCATCAACTTATTGTTGATTTTCCGGCGCATCAGAAATGCCTTAAGTACTGCTCTATATGGAGGAACGGAAATTATTCTATTTCGTTGTCCGCTGGAGGAGGGCAAAATCGTGGAAGATGCTCCGGGCGAGTAAGCCTTAAGTAAATATTGCGTACAAAACATGACGGGTGCGACCATACCAGCACTAATGCACCGGATCCCATCAGAACTCCGAAGTTAAGCGTGCTTGGGCGAGAGCAGTACTAGGATGGGTGACCTCCTGGGAAGTCCTCGTGTTGCACCCCTTTTTTGCTCGAATCGCGTTCGTTACTCGATTATTTCCGCTCGGAAAAGCATCACCTTATTGTTTATTTTCCGGGGCATTATAAATGCCTTGCGTTTTTTCACACAATATATGGAGGAACGGAAATTATTCTATTTCGTTGTCCGTTGGAGGAGGGCAAAATCGTGGAAGATGCTACGGGCGAGTAAGCCTTAAGTAAATATTGCGTACAAAACATGACGGGTGCGGTACGACCATACCAGCACTAATTCACCGGATCCCATCAGACCTCCGAAGTTAATCATGCTTGGGTGAGAGCAGTACTAGGATGGGTGACCTCCTTGGAAGTCCTCGTGTTGGCGTGTTGCACCCCTTTTTTGCTCGAATCGCGTTCGTTACTCGATTATTTCCGCTCGGAAAAGCATCAACCTATTGTTTATTTTCCGGCGCATCAGAAATGCCTTGCGTTTTTTCACGCAATATATGGAGGAACGGAAATTATTCTATTTCGTTGTCGCAAACAACTAGGCTTGTGTAAATCACATGCCAAAATAGGCTTGTGTTGCACCCTAATTTCCATCAAAGAATAGACTTCAAAATCTAATCCAACTCATAGATATTTTATTCTTTTTATTGACTAAATTAAAAGACTTCTTATTTGATTAAATAAATAAAATTAATTATTTATTTTCTTATCAAACAAGTCTTTTATTTTTAGTATACTACTACCAATAGTATAGCTTTAGGAAATATATTTCCTTATCAGAAAAAGATTTGTTTCTTAATTAAACAATTAATTAATAAATTAATTAATTCTTATTTAATTAAACAATGAAACAAAATAATATATTAGGTTAATTTATTCACCTTTGCCGCCCCACTTAAAATAAATGGGTCATATATTATTTTCTTATTTCATTTAATCCATTGGACTTTAAATAAAAAGCCCACATGTGAACCAGACCCATTCTTACTAAAAGAAACAAGCCCACATGTCTTTCATTAATATATTAATACAATTGTGCAGCCCATTAAATAAATAATGTGCAATTGTCCTGATAATGAAAAGACTATTATCTATTGACGGTTCTAGATAAAGCTTTTCATTGTGATCAAGTTCAATGCACCTAGTGCACTAGATTCTTTTACTCGAAGACACTCCGATGATTTTAGACTCATCATATCTCATTTGATCCCACTCAAATGCTAGCAAAAGAATTCTACAACTTTAACAAGATAAAGGTGTCCAACCTTTAACTTAAGTTGTGAACATTATTCAAGACTAACTAAAGAATTGTGTCTACCACATACATATCCAGATGTACGAACAATTCTTCTTTTCTCATAGTCTTTAGACCTTATGATTATTTACTTTGACAATTATAATATTAAACTATAAATGCTATACGATTTGTTAAACCAGAAATCACTTTATTAATATGAAAAAGATTGTTAATTACAATATTACACTCTTGCTATTGAGCATAATCCTAACAATCTCCCACTTGCGCTATAGCAAATGTGTCATATCTCTCATGCCCATGTTCTCTAGATGCCCATCGAAACTCTTCTGAGGTAGAGCCTCTGTGAAGGGATCCGCTAGATTTTCTGCTGACGCGATTTTGGTAATCGTCACGTCACCTCTTTGAACAATCTCCCTTAAAAGATTATACTTTCTTTCAATGTGTTTTCCTCTCTTGTGACTTCTTGGTTCTTTCGAATTAGCCACTGCTCCACTGTTGTCACAGTAGATAGTGATCTGCTTATTCGCACTAGGAACCACTTCCAAGTCAATCAAGAATTGGCGGAGCCAAATAGCCTCTTTGGCAGCCTCGCATGCAGCAACATACTCAGCTTCCATGGTGGAATCAACAATACAAGATTGCTTGTTACTCCTCCATATGACTGCTCCTCATCCAATAGTAAACACTGCCCCTGATGTTGATTTTTTGTAGTCAAAATCTGATTGGAAATCAGAATCTGTATACCCAACGGGAATCAAATCCCCTCCAGAGTATACAAGCATATTATCTCTCGTTCTCTTGAGATACTTGAAAATATGCTTGACTGCCATCCAGTGATCAGGACCAGGTTTCGATTGAAACCTGCTAACTATGCCAACAGCAAAACAAATATCTGGTCTAGTACAGAGCATTGCATACATGAGACTTCCAACTGCCGAGGCATATGGAACTCTACTCATGAATTGCTCTTCATGCTTATTCTTAGGAACTTGTTCCTTAAAAAGCTTGATTCCATGTCTGAAAGGTAACATACCTTTCTTGGAATCCTGCATGGAAAACCTAGACAAGATCTTGTCTATGTATGAAGCTTGGGATAATGCAATCGTTCTATTCTTTCTATCCCTTATTACTTGGATACCTAAAATAAAACTTGCTTCTCCTAAGTCCTTCATATCAAATTGTTTTGCTAACCATTCTTTTACTGATGTCAATACACCTACATCGTTTCCAATGAGTAGTATATCATCAACATAAAGAATCAGGAAAACCAACTTGTCGCCCTTAATCCTTTTGTATACACAAGGTTCGTCAGGATTCTGAATAAATCCAAAACCTTTGACAGCTTGATCAAACCTTATGTTCCAGGATCTGGATGCTTGCTTTAATCCATATATGGATTTCTGCAACTTGCATACCTTTTCCATTTGGCCCTTTTCAATGAATCCCTCTGGTTGTATCATGTAGATGCTTTCGTCAAGACTTCCATTAAGGAAAGCTGTCCTGACGTCCATTTGCCAAATCTCTAGATCTAAAGATGCTGCAATGGATAAGAGTATCCTAATGGATTTAAGCATGGCCACAGGAGAGAAGGTTTCCTCGTAATCGATACCTTCTTTCTGTGTATACCCTTTAACTACCAATCTAGCTTTAAAGGTTTCCACCTTTCCATCCATACCTCTTTTCCTCTTGTATACCCACTTGCACCCAATGGGTTTTATCCCTTTAGGCAAGTCTACAAGGGACTAGACTTTGTTATCGAATATAGATTCAATCTCAGATTGCATTGCCTTTTGCCAATGGCGACTATCAACATCCTCCATAGCTTCCTTGTACGTATAGGGATCATCGTCGTTCGGGAGATTCTCCACTGATTCTCCCAGACCAATGTATCTTTCGGGTTGTGTTCTAACCTTCCCACTACGACGAGGAATGGTAGGTTGTTGATCTTGTGTTGGATCGGAACTTACAATTGGGTTAGGTTGTGTAACCTCTCGTGGAATTGTATCTCCTGACATCTCATTCAGGACAATTCTACTTCTAGGCACAAAATCATTCATATAGTCCTTTTCCAGAAATTTAGCATTTGTCGAAACAAATACTTTAAGATCTGAAGGACTATAAAATAATATCCTTTAGTTTCTTTTGGATACCCTACAAATATACATGTTTCCGAACGGGACTCCATCTTTTCTGTCTTTCCTTTTAACACATGCGCAGGACAACCAAATATCCTTAACTGTTGTAAACTAGGCTTGCGCCCATTCCACAACTCATGCGGTGTTTTAGGAACAGACTTAGATGGTACATCGTTTAGAATGTATATAGCAGTTTGTAAAGCATATCCCCAAAAAGAAATAGGAAGTGTTGAATAACTCAACATAGACCTAACCATATCCAAAAGAGTTCTATTTCTCCTTTCTGCTACCCCATTCTGTTGAGGTGTACCTGGTGCAGAAAACTGAGAAACTATCCCATTATCAATAAGATATTACTGAAACTCACCAGATAGATATTCTCCACCACGATCAGATCTCAAGATTTTTATGTGTTTCTCAAGCTGATTTTCCACTTCAGCTTTGAATGCTTTGAACATGTCAAAAGCATCCGACTTATGTCGCATGAGATACACATAACCAAATCTCGAGTAATCATCTGTGAAGGTGATGAAGTACTCATATCCACCTCTAGCTTGAATGCTCATAGGTCCACATACATCAGTGTGTATCAATCCTAAACATTCAGTGGCTCTTGCACCTTTGGCAGAGAACGACCTTTTGGTCATTTTACCTTCCAAACAAGATTCACAAGTTGGTAGATCATCAACCTTTAAGTCACTTAAAAAGTTCGTCACATACCAATCTTTTAATCCTATTAAGGTTAATATGACCTAGGCGTAAATGCCAAAGGTAGGTTTCATCTATTGATAATTTTACTCTTTTATGATTAGGTTCCGTTAATTCTGTGTCTAACGAGTGAGAGATATTTCTATGCAAAAAGTATAGACCGTTTTCCAATGTACCTTGGCAAATAATTTTGTCATTCTTACTAATAATAAAAACTTTATTAAAAGTAACTGAATATCCAAATTTATTCAAACAAGAAATTGAAATTAAATTCCTCTTGAATTGAGGTACATAATAAACGTCTATCAAATCTAAATGCCTTCTAGAATCCAAATAAACTCTAATATCTCCCACTGCACTTGCAGACACTAACGTTCCGTTGCCCAAGCGCAAATTGATTTCATTCTTACTCAGCCTTCTCCTTTCTTGGAACCCCTGCAAGGAATAACAAACATGATTAGTGGCTCCTGAGTCTATGATCCAAGAATCTGTAGAATCTGCCAAAAAACATGTTTCAAGATAATTCACATTACCTTCTTCCTTCTTATTCTGGGACTTTGGGCAATTTCTTTTCCAATGTCCCTTTTCACCACAAAGGAAGCATTTCCCTTTGATCTTGGTTACTTTCTTGGTCTCCTTCTTGATAGGCCCAAGTTGCTTTTTCTTCTGTTGTTTCTTGACCTTTTGACGGGCCTTAACAGTAGCAACTTTACCAACCATATGAATCTCTTGACCTTTGCCTTTCACAAGGATCTTTTCAGCACTTTGAACATCTTGCATCAAGCCTTGTAAGGTGTATTCCTTTTTGTTCAAAGTGTAGTCCAATTTGAACTGATCAAAGGAATCTGACAATGAATTGACAACCATATCAATTTTTGTCTCACATCTATCTCAGCGCCATGCAGTTTAGCAATGTTGAGATGTGCTATGACTTTCATCATGTGATCTTTCACAGCCTGTCCAGGTTTCATTCTAAGAATCATAAAAGCAGTCACTGCCTCTCTCTTAGTCGTCCTGGACTTCATAGCAAACATCTCCTCTAGAGACATCATTATATCAGCAGCGGACTCCATTCCTTCATGCTGCTGTTGCAACACGTCGGAGATAGTGGCCATAATATAACATTTGGCCATATCATCTGAAGTCTTCCACTGCTCATACTCATCTCTATACATTATGCTAGATTCATTATTAGGAGCAGGTGGTTTAGGAGTAGTTAGAACAAACTTATGTTTTTCACTTTGCAGCAACAACCCAATTTTCCTTTTCCATGTGACATAATTATCTCCAGTTAAAGTGTTATCTTTCAGGATGTTCATAAGTGATGGGGTCATGATTTCTGAATAAAACAAAACATATATAAGTAAATAATCATGATAAAGCACTTTTAAATATTTATCTTGAATTAAATAAATAACTCAATCATAAAATTCAACGGTGATCCAACACCCATAAATGTTACGCCTCCTTTGGGAGTTCGCACCATTTACTAGTTAGACTAGGTTCCACCTAATTGTTAACATAACAACCAGCGTTTTCAATTTTAGCCTTGCAATTTTATTGACAAGAACTCTTGGGAGGATATCAATAAAATTACATTGAGTGTGTTACCAAGATATCGACCCTCAATCTTCTCTCACCAAAATCCCTCCTTGGGGAGTAGATCTCGTTGGAGTCCATTGTCTAGTCTATCCTTGTAAGGAAGTATATTGCTAAATTCCATTCATGGACGCCCCTTGGGGGGATTACCAATAAATAATAAAGCTCAACTAACCTTGGAGGCCATAGGTGTTACAAAAACACCTTCTCCCACTCAATTATTTAAGGCGTGTGATTAAATCCCAAAGAATGATTTACCAAGTTATCTAGATGCCAATTTAGATACCTAAATCATTCAATGCATGTTCATACCAAAAGAGATATATGAGTGGCACTCCTATTCTATATGTCATGTTATCATACAATAACAAATATTGTAATATTTATGCAAAAAATAAATAGCAACAATTTTGGTCCATCCTAGAAAAGCAAGTAAATTACAATTGTCAGGAATACAAGATCTTCAGGTGGCCATCAACCATACGCTCATCCCTCGGCCTCCTCCCATGGGCGTGCACAGCCCACAACCCCACAACCCCACAAAGGGGCTGCCATGCGCAGCCCATAAGGCCACACAAGGCTGCCGTGTGCAGCCTACCAAGGTTTGGGCTTGCCATGCGCAGCCCAATCCACTCCTAGGGTGCGCACGGTGCTCGTTCTCGGTTCCGGTTGCTTCGTTTTTCTTCATGTCTTTGAATCTTCAATACCCGAATACATTACAGCAGTATAAAATAATAAAATACTGCAGTATTAATTTTTTTTTTTTTTATTCACTACAGTACTTTTACAAAATAAAAACTGCACACAAAAATTAAATAAAAAACTGCAGCAGTCATAAAAAAAATACTGCACTTATATTTAAAAAAATAAAATAAAAACCTAGCAACTACCAAGAAGGAATTATGGCGATAATAGACCACCATTCTTGTTACAATTCTGAAACAAAAATTACATTGAAAATCTAGGACCAAAATCGAGCAACAACAATCCACATAAAACATATATAAATCCATACATCACATGTAATTATATATGCGAATACCTAGAGTGCCATCTCTTTCTAAACATGCATAATCACAATAAAAAGAAATAGATCCACGTATATATACGTTAATTAATTAAAAGGGTTCAACCAAGGCTCTGATACCAATTGTAGGGAAAAATACCGTAGTACACGCAGCGGAAGCGAGACTAAAAAATAGATTTAGTAGTTTTAAAATTTTTCCTTTTTATGAATCACCTAGGAGCGTGGTCTCCCTTTTCTTTGAATTGCAAACCTGAGAATGGACAAACAAACTTATCTTTTTCTTTTGTTAGTCACTAAACAATCAAAAGAAGAGTAAGATTATTCCGGTCACTTTTGAGTTCTCAATCTAATGATCGAAACTCGCGTGAACCTAAATCGATGTTGTACACACAAGCTTATTGATGAACAAGCAATTAGTGTACCATCAAAGAATAATCTATTCACTCCTTTTTGTTTTAATAGAATAAAAATAATACTTTCTATGAATTGAGAAGAAGAAGAAAATTGTATCTTTGAAACTCTTAGGTAGCCGAACCCTATAGCAAGTATTATATAGGTGGCCTAATTTCTTTCCTCTTTTCTTTTAGGGTTGCCGAAAATCCTTCTCTAAAAACAACTAGGGTTGCCGCAAATCACATGCCAAAATAGGCTTGTGTTGCACCCTAATTTCCATCAAAGAATAGACTTCAAAACCTAATCCAACTCATAGATATTTTATTCTTTTTATTGACTAAATTAAAAGACTTCTTATTTGATTAAATAAATAAAATTAATTATTTATTTTCTTATCAAACAAGTCTTTTATTTTTAGTATACTACTACCAATAGTATAGCTTTAGGAAATATATTTCCTTATCAGAAAAAGATTTGTTTCTTAATTAAACAATTAATTAATAAATTAATTAATTCTTATTTAATTAAACAATGAAACAAAATAATATATGAGGTTAATTTATTCACCTTTGCCGCCCCACTTAAAATAAATGGGTCATATATTATTTTCTTATTTCATTTAATCCATTGGACTTTAAATAAAAAGCCCACATGTGAACCAGACCCATTCTTACTAAAAGAAACAAGCCCACATGTCTTTCATTAATATATTAATACAATTGTGCAGCCCATTAAATAAATAATGTGTAAATTATATTCTTAATATATTAAATGCAATTCTAAATGGACCCATAAATTGATCCGGTAGAATATATCAAGTGATCCATGCAAGTCCGTGTGGATTGGGGATCTTGACGGGCTATCTAAATTTAAGCTTCAATAGACATAACCTAATCACAATCAACAAATGATTCACTTAGGTCCGATCCATTAATTTTAACTCATTCCACTAAAAAGCTAAAATTGAACTCTTAAATAAAGATAGAATAAGAAGATGTTCCTCATTCATACCCTAGACAATCATGTTGGAGATAGTGTATCCTCGTGATTAATATCAGTAATCGCCAAGAGTTCATAGACCGCCTATAACTCTCCAAGTTACCATATTTACTCATATGACCACGTTTTGAACTTGGATATTTTGACTTGTCCAGAAGCCATGTTTTCAATAGACACTATCGAAAACTCAACGTTGAGATTTAATATCCAATTACCACAAAACATCCATACGATGATATTATACTCTCATTTAATAAATGGAGCCACGATGTCCATATCTATAAATGAAGTCCTCTATCGATTAACAAATGAATATCACCAAACTATCAAGGATAGACTATGCTATATAATCGTACTCATTGATAACTCAAATGATATCACTTGCAACCATAAGTCCATCATTTATCTCAGGATTAAGATAGACTCTCCGATTGTCCTGATAATGAAAAGACTATTATCTATTGACGGTTCTAGATAAAGCTTTTCATTGTGATCCAGTTCAATGCACCCAGTGCACTAGATTCTTTTGCTCGAAGACACTCCGATGATTTTAGACTCATCATATCTCATTTGATCCCACTCAAATGCTAGCAAAAGAATTCTACAACTTTAACAAGATAAAGGTGCCCAACCTTTAACTTAAGTTGTGAACATTATTCAAGACTAACTAAAGAATTGTGTCTACCACATACATATCCAGATGTACGAACAATTCTTCTTTTCTCATAGTCTTTAGACCTTATGATTATTTACTTTGACAATTATAATATTAAACTATAAATGCTATACGATTTGTTAAACCAGAAATCACTTTATTAATATGAAAAAGATTGTTAATTACAATATTACACTCTTGCTATTGAGCAAAATTCTAACAATAGCCATGTTCAACAAATAAAGAAAGAGAGACATTTGGATTTTATAATCCTTAGAACTGATACAAGATCCTTTATTTATTTAAGTCTCAACAGCTTTTCACACATAATTTTGCATTTTGAAATTTGCAATCAATAATCATGCTTTTCATTTTTATGCATGTCATTTGAAATCATGCTTTTCATTTTAAGCATGTCAATTGAAGAATCATCAAGTCATGGAGATAATCATAGGTCATTCAAATAGTACTTCCTAAGTAAATCTCCTAGTCCAAAAATGCATGTTTGAACATAAATAAGACATGGATTGCAATCAAAGCAATGGTTCACACTTATTGAATAAAAACATATAAACATATGTGCAACCAAGATACTTAATCAATTAATAAATAAGCATAATGTATATCAAATTTTTTGCATGTGACAAGTATGCAACAGTGCTCTCTTTGCTTGAGTTCCCCATATGGGGTCAATTTTTATACCACATAAATTCACAAGGCATATCCCAATAGATCTACTAAGTGTAGGAAACCTAGTTGCATCTAAGGATTTAGTAAATAAGTCCGCTAGTTGATCATTTGTACCTACATGTTCAAGAACAGTGCATTTGTTCTCAACTAGTTCTCTTATGAAATGATGTCGAATGTCAATATGCTTAGTCCTAGAATGTTGCACCGGATTCTTAGAAATGTTAATGGCATGATGCTTAGTCCTAAAGTACCCAGCTCTATTTGCTATCTACGGACTCTTTAGATTGCTCATCTCAAACTGAATTCCTCTGTATATGACAATCATATACTCAATTAAAGATTACATCTGGCAATCTTGGATATTAAGTATACATGATATAAATGTATGAGACAGAATTATAGAATGAATAAACTACTTCTTTTATTAATGTTTCATTCACATTTACAAATTACATGCTTTTGGGCATAAACCCCAACACTAGCATGTTTGCCCTATCACCCATGTTCAATCGTTGTTCAAACAGCGGGCAGCTGATTGATTTTTTCAATTGTTGGTATATCGTTGTTTATCCACCCAACAATCAGCGTGTGAATAGAGGTTTTGGTCCAAAGATTCTCCGTTGTTGAGTCGCCTATATGTCGCCATACGTACAACGCTTTTCTGGGCTTTTGTTCTTAGGTTCCCAGGTGAACCGCTGTTCAACCGCCCTACGTACAGTGGTTGGATAGCGGTCAAGGCCATTTTTTGTGCTAACTTTCCAAAACTACGTAGTTTTAGTTTGACCTCATATATATATGTAGTCTTCTCTTTAGTTCATTTTTAAGAGTTCAAAATCCTATATTTGAGAGATAGAGTGTTCCTCAAGAGAGAGAGAAATTCCCAAGAACTCACCTTTACTCAACCAAACACATTCTCATAATCATGGGTCTTCTTGGTTTATTTGACTAGGTAATTTGAACATGCCCTATAACTTCTTGTTTCATCTTATGTTCATGTTTGGCTAGGATTAACATTTATTTTGTGATTAAATGCATGACTCTTTGCCTAATGTTCTTTCAAACATGTTTGAGTCTTTGTTTGTTGGTTGAGATTGTAGGGAAAAATACGTGCACGCAGTGGAAGCGAGACTAAAAGAGGTTTAGTATAGTTTAAAATTTTTCCATAATTTGAACCTTAACCCTCTAATTAATTGACATATAATACTAAAGATATCATACCTTTGTCGCATGATCCGTTTGATATTGCGTCGATGGTAATCCGCAAGATCTTCCAATCCAATCACGAACTTGGATCACCTAGGAGCGTGGTCTCCCTTCTCTTTGAATTGTGTACTTGAGGATGGATTAACAAAAGTGAACCTTATTCGAAATTGTGCACAAAACCTTTTGATGTAAAAGTAACTAGTGCACTATCGAAATAAAAACAAACTTTTCTCTCTGTTCCTCTTGGCCGAAAATCACACTAGTCTAAGAGTTGGATTCTATTTTTCTCTAGCAAAAGAAAAAACTCTCAAGTCCAAGACATTAGGGTTTGCCAAAATCCTCTTGCCCAATTAATATAATATTAGCCGAATTCTATTCTCAATATATCATATATGTTAGGCGACCACTTGCCATATTAATCATATATATATATTGCGATTTCCTTGCATAATATATTATATATATATATCTAGTGCTATTTACATTCACAATATTATATATATATATATATATATATATCTGCATGAATTCAATTTGCATGTATATCACCCATATCCGCATGCTTTATAAACATATATATATATATATATATCGGCTAATTGCCATATATATTTCATATATATCTATATATTGAGACCGAAATCCTTTACCATGTAGGATTTGTGTCTTTTGATTTAAATCCTAACCCTAGATAGATTTCCCTAGAATTCCAAACCCTAATCCAACTCTTTAGTGTTTTTGTGACTATATTAAAGACTTCCTAATTTGACTAGATAAATAAATCCCTTATTTATCTACTTACCAAATAAAGTCTTTCATATTTATTATACTACCACAATAGTATACTACTAAGAAACATATTTCCTAGTCAAAAAAAGATTTTGATTTTTTAATTAAATAATTAATTAATCAATTAATTAATTTCCATTTAATCAAATAATAAAAATAAAACAATATAATATCATATATATATCTCGGCCATGTGCCATATATATTAATATATCTATATATTGTTTTTCTATTTTATTAAATCCATTGGACCTTAATAAAAGGCCCACATGTGAATTAGGCCCATTCTTACTAAAAGAAACAAGTCCACATGCCTTAATACAATTCTAGATGGACCCATAAATTAGTCCGGTAGAATATATCAAGTGATTCATGCAAGTCCGTGTGGATTGAGGATCTTGGTGGGCCTATCTAAATTTAAGCTCCAATAGACATAACCCAATCACAATCAACAAATGATTCACTTAGGTTCAATCTATTAATTTTAGTTCATTCCACTAAAGAACTAAAATTGCACTCTTAAATAAAGATGGAATAAGTAAATGATTCTCATTCATACCCTAGACAATCTTATAGGAGATAGTGAATCCTCGTGAAGAATATCAGTAATCGCCAAGAGCTCATAGACCGTCTATAGCTCTCCAAGTTACCATATTTATTCATATGACCACACTTTGAGCTTGGATATATATTATGACTTGTCCAGAAGTCATCTTTCAATAGTCACTATTGAAAAATCAACGTTAAGATTTAATATCCAAAACCTCAAAACATCCATATGATGATATTCTACTCACATTTAATAAATGGAGCCACGATGTCTATATCTATAAATAAAGTCATCTATCGATTAACAAATGAATATCACCAAACTATCGAGGATAGACTATGTTATATAATCGTACTCATTGATAACTCAAATGATACCACTTGCAACCATAAGTCCATCATTTATCTCAGGATTAAGATAGACTCTCCGATTGTCCTGATAATGAAAAGACTATTATCTATTGATGGTTCTAGATAAAGTATTTCATAGTGATCCAGTTCAATGCACCTAGTGCACTAGATTCTTTTACTCGAAGACCCTCTAATGATTTTAGACTCATCATAACACATTTGATCCCACTCAAATGCTAGTAAAAGAATTCTACAACTTTAACAAGATAAATGTGCCCAACCTTTAACTTAAGTTTTGAACATTATTCAAGACTAACTAAAGAATTGTGTCTACCTTATACATATCCAGATGTACGAACAATTCTTCTTTTTTCATAGTCTTTTGACCTTATGATTATTTACTTTTGACAATTATAATATTCAATCTATAAATTCTATAAGATTTGTTTAAATCAGAAATCACTTTATTAGTATGAAAAGATCGTCAAAAACAATATTACACTCTTGCTATTGAGCATAATCCTAACAATCTTCCACTTGCGCTATAGCAAATGTGTCATATCTCTCATTCCCATGTTCTCTAGGTGCCCATCAAAACTCTTATGTGGTAAAGCCTTTGTGAAGGGATCCGCTAGATTTTCTACTGACGCGATTTTGGTAATCGTCACGTCACCCCTATGCACAATCTCCCTAAGAAGATGATACTTCCTTTCAATGTGTTTTCCCCTCTTATGACATCTTGGTTCTCTCAAATTAGCCACTGCTCCACTGTTATTACAGTGGATAGTGATATGCTTATTCGCACTAGGAACCACTTCCAAGTCAATCAGGAATTGGCGGAGCCAAACAGCCTCTTTGGCAGCTTCGCATGCAGCAACATACTTAGCTTCCATGGTGGAATCAGCAATACAAGATTGCTTGATACTCCTCCATATGACTGTTCCTCTTCCAATAGTAAACACAGATCCTGATGTGGATTTTCTGGTAGTCAGAATCCGACTGGAAATCAGAATTTGTATACCTAACGGGAATCAAAGCCCCTCCTGAGTATACAAGCATATTATCTCTCATTCTCCTGAGATACTTGAAAATATGCTTGATTGCCGTCCAGTGATTAGGACCAGGTTTCGATTGAAACCTGCTAACTATGCCCACAACAAAACAAATATCTGGTCTAGTGCAGAGCATTGCATACATAAGACTTCCAGCTGCTGAGGCAATTGGAATCCTACTCATGAATTGCTCTTCATGCTCATTCTTAGGAACTTGTTCCTTAGAAAGTTTGATTCCATTTCTGAAAAGTAACATACCTTTCTTGGAATCTTACATGGAAAATCTAGACAAGATTTTATCTATGTATGAAGCTTGGGATAGTGCAATCGTTTTATTCTTTCTATCCCTTATTACTTGGTTACCAAGAATATAACTTGCTTCTCCTAAGTCCTTCATATCAAATTGTTTTGCTAACCATTCTTTTACTGATGTCAATACACCTACATCGTTTCCGATGAGTAGTATATCATCAACATAAAGAATTTAGGAAAACCAACTTGTCGCCATTAATCCTTTTGCATACATAAGGTTCGTCACAGCTTGATCGAACCTTATGTTCCAGGATCAGAATGCTTGCTTTAATCCATATTTGGATTTTTGCAACTTGCATTGCCTTTTGCCAATGGCGACCATCAACATGCTCCATTGCTTCCTTATATGTGTAGGGATTATCGTCATCCGAGAGATTCTCCATTGATTCTCCCAGACCGATGTATCTCTCGGGTTTTCTACTAACCCTCCCACTACGACGAGGAATGGTAGGTTGATTTTGTGATGGTACGGAATTTACAATTGGGCTAGGTTGTGTAACCTCTTGTGGAATTGTATCCCTTGACATCTCATTTAGGACAATTCTACTTTTGGATACAAAATCATTCATATAGTCCTTTTCCAGAAATTTAGCATTTGTTGAAACAAATACTTTAAGATCTGAAGGACTATAGAAATAATATCTCTTAGTTTCTTTTGGATACCACACAAATATGCATGTTTCTGAACGGGACTCCATCTTTTCTGTCTTTCCTTTTAACACATGCGCAGGACAACCAAATATCCTTAACTGTTGTAAAATAGGCTTTCGCCCAGTCCACAACTCATGCGGTGTTTGAGGAACCGACTTAGATGGTACATCGTTTAGAATGTATATTGCAATTTGTAAAGCATATCCCCAAATAGAAATAGGAAGTTGATGTGGCAGCTTCTGATTCGCTCGTAAAAAATCTCTCTTTCCCTCCTTTTAAGCTCACCTCCTTCCCTTCACACTTTGTAGATTTTTGAAGAACACTTTGAGAAATTGCTGCAGAATTCTACATTTTTTGTTTACTTGTTTTGATCATATCTCTCTCATACGAACTCGAAATCAATCGATTCAAAAACCCAAATTGTTGGTCTCGAAGAGAGCTACAAACCCCAAGCATTTCCAGAGGCAGCTAACTTCACCATTTTTCTCAGCTGATGCTTTTTCAGTACGTGGTCAGTATTTGTATTTCAACTTCTTCCTTTTTGATTTCATCTTCGATCATCTCTTGATTCTTACTATTTGATTGATGAAATTTGTTGAGAAGTATGTTAGATCACTTGCTAGGGTTGTTTGATCATTTGTTAATTGAGTTTTAGCTTTGTGATTTGTTTTGAACATATATGTGCTAAAATTGATTGTGTGTGAAATTGATTCTAGAAATTGAATATATGATGTATCTCATATTATTTTCTAGGTTCTATTTCTTGATCTAAGAACTAGGTTTTTAGTGTGATAAATTGAATATTCATACCTTTGTTCTTATTGATTTGCATGTCTTGATTTCTAGATAATTTTGTGATTGTGTGTTGAAATCATATTCTAGACTATCATTGAACATGTACATTTTGCTTGATTGATCATCTAGCTTAATTTGTTTGTGTTTGCATCACTTGCATCACTTTAGATCATAGCCTTGCATTAGGTTGAAGTCTCTAGCAAAGTGAGTGAAGCTTTGTGGATAGAGCAAGGAAGCCTTGATTAGAGTCGGGAGGACTCGGATAATCAAGCAAGGAAGTCTTGTCTAGGGTCGGGAGGATCCGGATAGGCAAGCAAGAAATCTTCCTAGAGACGTGAGCGTCTTGGATAGGAAGTTGCTTCCTAGAGGTGTAGGACACATCTTGGATAGGAAGTAGGCTTGGTGATTCACTAGCCCGAGGGTAGATTAGGAGTTGATAGCTTGAGCGGATATCATGAGTGATAGCTTGAGTGTGTAAGTCCTTTTTCACATAGTGGATTGCTTTGCCGGTGGTTGTGGTATCAACCCGTGGATGTTTCCTCTTTGAGGTTTTACCACGTAAAAACACTTGTGTTCATTTTTGTTTTTATTTTTCTTTATTTTCCATATCTTACATTGATTGCATATCTTATAATTTGATTAACTCTTGTATTAGTGAAATCAATTCATTTGCTAAAACTAATCAAGTGTGCTTTTTCTTTGCTTTTCCGCATCATTTTTAATATTGGAAGAATTTGAGTAAATACCTATTCACCCCCCCTCTAGGTATATTTTACACTATATTGCTTAAGGGAATTTCAATTGGTATCAGAGCGGGTGTCTAGAAGTAATTAGATAGATCCATATTATAGTGTTTGTGTTTTGTTTTGTTGTGTTTGTTCATTTTTGTAGCTATGGGTGATTCAATGCCGGAAGGTGCTTCTAGTGGTAGACCTCCTCTATTGAATAGTGGTAACTACTCCTTTTGGAAAATTAGGATGAGAGCTTACATTAGATCCATTAATGAAAAAGCATGGATAAGTGTTGAGGAAGGTTATGAGTTGCCTACCAAAAGGATTGAAGATGGCACTATGATTGCGAAGCCTAGAGCCGAATGGACGGCCATTGATTTTGATAATGCTAAATGGCATCATCGGGCGATGAATGCTATTTTTGGAGGTGTAGATTGTGCTCAATTTATCTACATCCAAAACCTTGAATCGGCAAAGGAAGCATGGGATACTTTGCAAACTACCAATGAGGGTACGTTAGCGGTTCGAAGGTCTAGAGTACAAATGCTTACTTCTCAATTTGAAAGTCTTGTTATGAATGAGGATGAGAAGTTAGTAGACTTCCAAACTAGACTCTTGAATATCTGAAATTTCCCTCAATGTAGTAGTGAAATATACCTAGAGGGGGGGGTGAATAGGTATAGGCTCCAAATTCTTCCAATTAAAAATAATGCGGAAAATTACAAGGCAAATGCACACTTGATAAGATTTAGCAAATGAATTGATTTCACTAAGACAAGAGTTAATCAATTTACAAGATGTGCAAACAATGTAATATATGGAAGATAAAAGAAAGTAAAGCAAAATTGAACACAATGATTTTAACGTGGTAAAACCTCAATGAGGAAACATCCACGGGTTGATACCACAACCACCGGTGAAGCAATCCACTATGTGAAAAAGGACTTACACACTCAAGCTATCACTCATGATATCCGCTCAAGCTATCAACTCCTAATCTACCCTCGGGCTAGTGAATCACCAAGCCTACTTCCTATCTGAGATGTGTCCTACACCTCTAGAAAGCAACTTCCTATCCAAGACGCTCACGTCTCTAGGAAGATTTCGTGTTTAGCTATCCGGATCACAAAGATCCTAGTTAAGCTCTCCTAGCTCAACCATCCGGAGTACCACACTCCTAGCTAAGACTTTTGCTTGACTATCCGGACCACATGTCCTAGTCAAGACTCCCTTGCTCTACACAAAGCTTCACTCACTTTGCAAGAGACTTCAACCTTATGCAAGGCTATGATCTAAAGTGATGCAAATGATGCAAGCACAATCAAATTAAGCTAGATGATCAATCAAGCAAAATGTACATGTTCAATGATAGTCTAGAATTTGCTTTCAACACACAATCACAAAAATTATCTAGAAATCAATACATGTAAAACAATAAGAACAAGGTATGAATATTCAATATATCACACTAAAAACCTAGTTCTTAGATCATGAAATAAAACATAGAAAATAACATGAAGCACATCACTCATATATTTTCTAGAATCAATTTCATGATAAATCAAGTTTAGCACATAAATGTTCAAGACTAATCACAAAGCTAAATCTCAATTGACAAATGATCAAATAACCCTAGCATGTGATCTAACATACTTCTCAACAAATTTCATCAATCAAATGGGAAGAATCAATAGATGATCAAAGATGAAATTGAAAAAGAAGAAGTTGAAACATACAAACTGACCACGGACTGGAAATGGACTAGTTGAGAAAAATGTCGAAGTCAACTGCCTCTGGAAATACTTGGGATTTGTAGCTCTCTTCGAGACCAACAATTTTGGTTTTTGAATCGAATGATTTCGAGTTCGTATGAGAGAGATATGATCAAAACAAGTAAACAAAAATTGTAGAAAAACTGATGCGAGAATGATCAAGTGTTCTTCAAAAAAAATTGCATAAGTGTGGAGGGAAGGAGGTTAGCTTAAAAGGAGGGAAAAGGAGAGATTTTTCGAGCGAATCACGTGCTGCCATGTCACCACCCTGTGGGGGGCGCATGGGGCCCACGGGAGCAGAGGGCTCCCTTGCTCGTGGGGCCCACGGCCTCCCATACGGGCTGGCCAAGTGGCCACACGTGATACACACTCCTCTCGCGCACTCCCTCGGTTCGTCGGCCCATATCTTGAGCATCCGACCTCCGATTTCGAATCTTTTTTCGGATTATGAACCGTGACTCCCTCATGCACGACTATGACTACTCAACTTTGAAAAACGGTTGAGAAATAATCTCGGAATCCGATGATGAAGTCAACACAACAAATGAGAACGAAAAGTAGCATAGTCAACTTGTTTGGACTCGAAACCTTATGAATGAGTAACCGAAACGACCGGAACTCAATAAGGCATTAAATAAGAACATGTTCAAGTCCTAAACATAAAATACAGGAACAAATAAACACATATTCACACAAGCATGCCATATCAAAGAGATAGTCACAAAGCATGCAATTTCACAATGTTTGTCAATACAAGATCAATGCATGAGCATGCTATGAAGTGTGTGAATGTGTTATACCAAATGTTTGAACCACGATGCAGGGACACACATGTATGAATTGTGTGTGTGTGCGCTAACGCCTTGCAAGAGGATGGAAGTCAAGATTTACCTTTGACGATTTTCACCTCTTGAAGACGACTTTTGCACTAGACGTTGCTCTTCACTCTTTAAGCTTCCTTTCTTCAAATAATTTCCTAAGCAACAACTAATACAATCATAGAGTGTTTTGCAATGGAATTAAGCCAATACAAATCATAAACCTTACAATATCACCAACCAAAGTCAAACTTTGGGAGAGCTATATCCACAAGAGAGAATTAATTGGAAGATCTTGAGATCCTTGCCTAAGAGATTTAATGCAAAGGTGACCACAATTGAAGAAAGCAAGAATGTCGATCTTATGAGGGTTGATGAGCTTCTTGGGTCTTTACAAACTTATGAGCTTGGGTTCAAGCCGAAGATTGAAGGTAAGAGAATAGCACTCAAGGTAACCAATGAGGAGAGTGAAGATGATGTGGCTTGTATGGTGAGAACTTTCAAGAAATTTCTAAAGAACATATGTTCTAAGAGAGAGGAAGTCAAGAAGAAGATCACTCCAAAAGAAGTGGTAGATTGCAAGGATAAATCTATGAAGAAGTTAATTCAATGTCATGAATGCAAAGGGATTGGATTTATCTCCACCAAGCGTGCTAATGAGAAGAGAGAGTCTAAGAAAGGATTAGCAATGGCGGCTTCTTGGAGTGATGTGAGTGTGAGTGATAAAGAAGAGGAAGAGGAGTCCTCGAATGAACGAGAATATACTAGCAAGTATATTGCTCACCCGGCTATATATGAAGGAAGATTTGAGGATAGTGGTGAAGACTCCTCAAGTAATGAGGAAAGTGAATACTCTTCGAGTAGTGAAAATAGTGAAATCTCCTCCAATCAAGAAGAGTTCGAAGCCTCCTCAAATCAAGATTATATAAGCTTCAATGACAAGATCCTTCAACAAAAGAATGAAGAGAACAACAAGTTGAAGTTGATCAATGCCAATTTAGTGGTGATCTTTGAAACTAAATATAGCACGGTGTGTATAAAACTATCTAGAGGGGGGGTGAATTGATTTTACGCTTTTTACCCAATTTTTCGTGTTAGTCAAAATTACGAAATTACCCTCAAGATAATATAAACAAGCAAGTGTAATATGGTGTGGAAATTAAAACAACACTTGATTTTTACGTGGAAACCCTCACGGGAAAAACCACGGGCTATGTAAGTAAGCCACACTCGAACCTCGAATCCACTAAATGTGCAAACGATTACAACCTAATCCCGGAAGTAATCACACACCTACCTAATCCCGGTATGAGTGAACCTAGTCCAATTTTGCTTGCGATCTAAGCAACCTAATCCCGGATGCTACACACAAGACTTACTTTCTCTATGAAGAGAATACAACCCTAAGTGAATATATGTGAATATCCAAAATGCAACATAGAGCAAGGGAAACCCTATATGCTTATCTAAGATGATTAATATGCAATTAAGAACAATCCTAGATATCAAAACTAAATGACATGTCAATTAGTTTAGCTAATCAATATTAAGCACAAAACCTAATATGCTAGCACAATACAACTTCTCAAACATACATCATACTAATCTCAATCTTGTATTCAAGGAATATAAAATCACATACAAGTAATTAAATTGAGATTGCTAGATAAGAGAAACACAAAATATGTAAGATATTAGTGAAAAGCTTACCAAGCAAAGTATGATGAAGAATCCATGCTAGATGACATCTAGATGATCTAAGATGATGCTAGATGATGATTGATGATCATGGAAAAAGTGTTTGAGTAATTAAAAATGAGTTCTTGGAATTTTTCTTCTCTTCGAAAAATATCCTAAGTATGAAATCTGAATATGAACTCTTGTAATTGACCTAAAGTCAAAGTGGCATATATATAGGGTGTCAAGATGAAGTGTGGTCGTTTTGATAAGTGACACCAATATTGCCTTGGGCGCTGTACGTAGAGCGCCCCTTGTACAGTGCCTGTACAGCGCCCCTACTCTGTTCTCACGGGAAAACAGAGGGGCGCTGTACGAACAGCGCTTCGTACAGCGCTCGTACAGCGCCCAACAAAAAAGCATTAGACCTGATGCATTTAAATGACATTTTTTGCATCAGGTATGAGGGGCGCTGTTCGAACAGCGCTTTGTAGAGCGCTTTGAACAGCGCCCTTTGCAATGCTTGAATTCTAAGAATGTGCATGACAAGGCAATGGGCAATGCAAGATGCAATCAACCTAACATGCAAGAAGAGATGTTAATGAGCATTAAAGCACACATAAAAGACACACAACATACAAGGATTAAACATATGCATGAGTTGTGAGTGTGTGCAACTATCTCTTCAAGACAAGTAAGCACTTAGAGTATTACCTTTGGTGCTTGTCAATAGTGAGGTCTTCAAAAGGGCCTAAGCAATAACAACAACATCTAAGCTACCCTTACAAAGCATCCCCACATATGGTTTGATCACTAAATAAGCCAATTAAAAACAACGGGAATCCTAACAATCTCCCCCTTTGGCTATTTCGTGACAAAACCACCACTCACATTGATTCCTCACAAAGAAATAGAAACTACGGGACTACAATGATTATCTACATTACAAAGAGATAAGAAAAATAAAACTTCAAGTCTTCAATCTATTGTAGAACAATCAAGCCCTGAAAAAAAAGTTTCTAACATTTCCAAAACAAGTAAAGTGTGATATTAATCAAGTGAGAAATAAAACAAGCGTTTGCATTTAAAATTTAGGCACAACATTATGAAATGTACGTGTATGCAATGCTCCCCCTGTTAGGATTATGCTCAATAGCAAGAGTGTAATGTTGTAATTAACAATCTTTTTCATATTAATAAAGTGATTTCTAGTTTAACAAATCGTATAGCATTTATAGTTTAATATTATAATTGTCAAAGTAAATAATCATAAGGTCTAAAGACTATGGGAAAAGAAGAATTGTTCGTACATCTGGATA
Organism: Acer saccharum; assembly: GCA_030490815.1. Lineage (NCBI taxonomy): Eukaryota > Viridiplantae > Streptophyta > Magnoliopsida > Sapindales > Sapindaceae > Acer > Acer saccharum. The sequence goes on along the minus strand of CM059869.1, from coordinate 23,899,164 downwards.
TGTATGTGGTAGACACAATGCTTTAGTTAGTCTTGAATAATGTTCACAACTTAAGTTAAAGGTTGGGCACCTTTATCTTGTTAAAGTTGTAGAATTCTTTTGCTAGCATTTGAGTGGGATCAAATGAGATATGATGAGTCTAAAATCATCGGAGTGTCTTCGAGCAAAAGGATCTAGTGCACTGGGTGCATTGAACTGGATCACAATGAAATACTTTATCTATAACCATCAGTAGATAAAAGTCTTTTCATTATCAGGACAATCGGAGAGTCTATCTTAATCCTGAGATAAATGATGGACTTATGGTTGCAAGTGATATCATTTGAGTTATCAATGAGTACGATTATATCGCATAGTCTATCCTCGATAGTTTGGTGATATTCATTTGTTAATCGATAGAGGACTTCATTTATAGATATGGACATCGTGGCTCCATTTAATTAAATGAGAGTATAATATCATCATATGGATGTTTTGAGGTAATTGGATATTAAATCTCAACGTTGAGTTTTCGATCGTGTCTATTGAAAACATGGCTTCTGGACAAGTCAAAATATCCAAGTTCAAAACGTGGTCATATGAGTAAATATGGTAACTTGGAGAGTTATAGGCGGTCTATGAACTCTTGGCGATTACTGATATTAATCACGAGGATACACTATCTCCTATATGATTGTCTAGGGTATGAATGAGGAGCATCTTCCTTCTCTATCTTTATTTAAGAGTTTAGTTTTAGCTCTTTAGTGGAATGAGTTAAAATTAATGGATCGGACCTAAGTGAATCATTTGTTGATTGTGATTAGGTTATGTCTATTGAAGCTTAAATTTAGATGGCCCGCCAAGATCCCCAATCCACACGGACTTGCATGGATCACTTGATATATTCTACCGGACCAATTTAAGGGTCCATCTAGAATTGCATTTAATATATTAAGAATATAATTTGCACATTATTTATGTAATGGGCTGCTCAATTATATTTATATATTAATGAATGACATGTGGGCTTGTTTCTTTTAGTAAGAATGGGTCTGGTTCACATGTGGGCTTTTTATTTAAAGTCCAATGGATTAAATGAAATAAGAAAATAATATTTGGCCCATTTACTCTAAGTGGGGCGGCAAGGGTTATTTTTAACCTAATATATTATTTTGTTTCATTGTTTTAATTAAATAAGAATTAATTAATTTATTAATTAATTGTTTAATTAAAGAAACAAATCTTTTCTAATCAGGAAATATATTTCCTAAAAGTAAAAGTAAAAGACTTGTTTGATAAGGAAATAAATAATTAGTTTTATTTATTTAATCAAATAAGAAGTCTTTTTATTTAGTCAAAATAAAAGAATAAAAGATCTATGAGTTGGATTAGGGTTTGATGTCTTAAAAACTAGATGGAAATTAGGGTGCAACATAAGCCTATGGTGGGCATGTATTTTGCGGCAACCCTAGTTATTTCTAGGTTAGGATTTCGGCAACCCTAATGGAAAAGAAAAGAAGAAGCAAACTTAGGCCACCTATATATTGACAAGTATAGAATTCGGCCACTGGATGTGTTCTTGATACAAATTTCTTCTTCTTCTCAATTCATAGAAAGATTTTATTCTACTAAAACAAAAAGGAGTGTTAGATTATTCTTTGATAGTATACTATTTGCTTATTCATCAATAAGCTTGTGTGTACGATATCGATCTAGGTTCACGCGAGTTTCGATCATTAGATTGAGAACTCAAAAGTGACCGGAATAATCTTAGTCATTCTTTTGATTGTTTTTGTGACTAACAAAGAAAAGAAAAGTTTGTTTTGTCCATTCACAGGTTTGCAATTCAAAGAAAAGGGAGACCACGCTCCTAGGTGATCCACGTTCGTGCTAGGATTGAAGATCTTACGGATTACCATCGACGTAAGTCAATCGGATCACGCGACAAAAGGTATTCTACTTTTTGTTATTGTATATGTATGTTTAATTAATTAAAGGGTTTAAGGTTCATAAAAGGAAAAATTTTTAAAAGTCACTAAATCTTATTTTTAGTATCGCTTCCGCTGCGTGTACTTCTTGGTATTTTTCCCTACAATTGGTATCAGAGCCTAGGTTAAACCCTTTTAATTAATTAACGTATATATACGTGGATCTATTTCTTTTTATTGTGATTATGCATGTTTAGAAAGAGATGGCACTCTAGGTATTCGAATATATAATTACATGTGGATGTATGGATTTATATATGTTTATGTGGATTGTTATTGCTCGATTTTGGTCCTAGATTTTCAATGTAATTTTTGTTATGGAATTGTAACAAGAAGGGTGGTCTATCATCGCCATAATTCCTTCTTGGTAGATTGCTAGGTTTTATTATTTTTTTTAGGTGCAGTATTTTTTTTTATATACTGCTGCAGTTTTTTATTTTTTATTATGTGCAGTTTTTGTATGTAAAAGGTACTGCAGTGATTAAAAAAAAAAAAATACTGTAGTATTTTATTTGTTTAAATACTGCCGTAATATATTTAGGTGTTGAAGATTCGAAGACACGATGAAAAACGAAGCAACCGGAACCGAGAACGAGCACCGTGCACACCCTAGGAGTGGATTGGGCTGCGCATGGCAAGCCCAAACCTTGGTGGGCTGCGCATGGCAGCCTTGTGTGGCCTTATGGGCTGCGCATGGCAGCCCCTTTGTGGGGTTGTGGGCTGTGCACGCCCATGGGAGAAGGCTGAAGGATGAGCGTATGGTTGATGGGCCACTTGAAGATCTTGTATTCCTAAACAATTGTAATTTACTTGTTTTTCTAGGATGGGCCAAAATTGTTGCTATTTAATTTATGCTTAAATATTACAATATTTGTTATTGTATGATAACATGACATATAGAATAAGAGTGCCACTCATATATCTCTTTTGGTATGAACATGCATTGAATGATTTAGGTATCTAAATTGGCATCTAGATAACTTGGTAAATCATTCTATGGGATTTAATCACACGCCTTAAATAATTGAGTGGGAGAAGGTGTTTTTGTAACACCTATGGCCTCCAAGGTTAGTTGAGCTTTATTATTTATTGGTAATCCCCCCAAGGGGCGTCCATGAATGGAATTTAGCAATATACTTCCTTACAAGGATAGACTAGACAATGGACTCAAACGAGATCTACTCCCCAAGGAGGGATTTTCGTGAGAGAAAATTGAGGGTCGATATCTTGGTAACACATTCAATGTAATTTTATTGATATCCTCCCAAGAGTTCTTGTCAATAAAATTGCAAGGCTAAAATTGAAAACGCTGGTTGTTATGTTAACAATTAGGTGGGACCTAGTCTAACTAGTAAATGGTGCGAACTCCCAAAGGAGGCGTAACATTTATGGGTGTTGGATCACCGTTGAATTTTATGATTGAGTTATTTATTTAATTCAAGATAAATATTTAAAAGTGCTTTATCATGATTATTTACTTATATATGTTTTGTTTTATTCAGAAATCATGACCCCATCACTTATGAACATCCTGAAAGATAACACTTTAACTGGAGATAATTATGTCACATGGAAAAGGAAAATTGGGTTGTTGCTGCAAAGTGAAAAACATAAGTTTGTTCTAACTACTCCTAAACCACCTGCTCCTAATAATGAATCTAGCATAATGTATAGAGATGAGTATGAGCAGTGGAAGACTTCAGATGATATGGCAAAATGTTACATTATGGCCACTATCTCCGACGTGTTGCAACAGCAGCATGAAGGAATGGAGTCTGCTGCTGATATAATGATGTCTCTAGAGGAGATGTTTGCTATGAAGTCTAGGACCACTAAGAGAGAGGCAGTGACTGCTTTTATGAATCTTAGGATGAAACCTGGACAGGCTGTGAAAGATCACATGATGAAAGTCATAGCACATCTCAACATTGCTGAACTGCATGGCGCTGAGATAGATGGTGAGACAAAGATTGATATGGTTGTCAATTTATTGTCAGATTCCTTTGATTAGTTCAAATTGGACTACACTTTGAACAAAAAGGAATACACCTTACAAGGCTTGATGCAAGATGTTCAAAGTGCTGAAAAGATCCTTGTGAAAGGCAAAGGTCAAGAGATTCATATGGTTGGTAAAGTTGCTACTGTTAAGGCCCGTCAAAAGGTCAAGAAACAACAGAAGAAAAAGCAACTTGGGCCTATCAAGAAGGAGACCAAGAAAGTAACCAAGATCAAAGGGAAATGCTTCCTTTGTGGTAAAAAGGGACATTGGAAGAGAAATTGCCCAAAGTCCCAGAATAAGAAGGAAGAAGGTAATGTGAATTATCTTGAAACATGTTTTTTGGCTGATTCTACAGATTCTTGGATCATAGACTCAGGAGCCACTAATCATGTTTGTTATTCCTTGCAAGGGTTCCAAGAAAGGAGAAAGCTGAGTAAGAATGAAATCAATTTGCGCTTGGGCAACGGAACGTTAGTGTCTGTAAGTGCAGTGGGAGATATTAGAGTTTATTTGGATTCTAGAAGGCATTTAGATTTGATAGACGTTTATTATGTACCTCAATTCAAGAGGAATTTAATTTCAGTTTCTTGTTTGAATAAATTTGGATATTCGGTTGCTTTTAATAAAGTTTTTATTATTAGTAAGAATGACAAAATTATTTGCCAAGGTACATTGGAAAACGGTCTATACTTTTTGCATAGAAATATCTCTCACTCGTTAGACACAGAATTAACGGAACCTAATCATAAAAGAGTAAAATTATCAACAGATGAAACCTACCTTTGGCATTTACGCTTAGGTCATATTAACCTTAATAGGATTAAAAGATTGGTATGTGACGGACCTTTAAGTGACTTAAAGGTTGATGATCTACCAACTTGTGAATCTTGTTTGGAAGGTAAAATGACCAAAAGGACATTCTCTGCCAAAGGTGCAAGAGCCACTGAATGTTTAGGATTGATACACATTGATGTATGTGGACCTATGAGCATTCAAGCTAGAGGTGGATATGAGTACTTCATCACCTTCACAGATGATTACTCGAGATTTGGTTATGTGTATCTCATGCAACATAAGTCGGATGCTTTTGACATGTTCAAAGCGTTCAAAGCTGAAGTGGAAAATCAGCTTGAGAAACACATAAAAATCTTGAGATCTGATCGTGGTGGAGAATATCTATCTGGTGAGTTTCAGCAATATCTTATTGATAATGGGATAGTTTCTCAGTTTTCTGCACCAGGTACACCTCAACAGAATGGGGTAGCAAAAAGGAGAAATAGAACTCTTTTGGATATGGTTAGGTCTATGTTGAGTTATTCAACGCTTCCTATTTCTTTTTGGGAATATGCTTTACAAACTGCTATATACATTCTAAACGATGTACCATCTAAGTCTGTTCCTAAAACACCGCATGAGTTGTGGACTGGGCGCAAGCCTAGTTTACAACACTTAAGGATATTTGGTTGTCCTACGCATGTGTTAAAAGGAAAGACAGAAAAGATGGAGTCCCGTTCAGAAACATGTATATTTGTAGGGTATCCAAAAGAAACTAAAGGATATTATTTCTATAGTCCTTCAAACCTTAAAGTATTTGTTTCGACAAATGCTAAATTTCTGGAAAAGGACTATATGAATGATTTTGTGCCTAGAAGTAGAATTGTCCTGAATGAGATGTCAGGAGATACAATTCCACGAGAGGTTACACAACCTAACCCAATTGTAAGTTCCGATCCAACACAAGATCAACAACCTACCATTCCTCGTCGTAGTGGGAGGGTTAGAACACAACCCGAAAGATACATCGGTCTGGGAGAATCAGTGGAGAATCTCCCGGATGACGATGATCCATATACGTACAAGGAAGCTATGGAGGATGTTGATAGTCGCCATTGGCAAAAGGCAATGCAATCCGAGATTGAATCTATGTTCGATAACAAAGTCTGGTCCCTTGTAGACTTGCCTAAAGGGATAAAACCCATTGGATGCAAGTGGGTATACAAGAGGAAAATAGGTATGGATGGAAAGGTGGAAACCTTTAAAGCTAGATTGGTAGCTAAAGGGTATACACAGAAAGAAGGTATCGATTACGAGGAAACCTTCTCTCCTGTGGCCATGCTTAAATCCATTAGGATACTCTTATCCATTGCAGCATCTTTAGATCTAGAGATTTGGCATATGGACGTCAAGACGGCTTTCCTTAATGGAAGTCTTGACGAAAGCATCTACATGATGCAACCAGAGGGATTCATTGAAAAGGGCCAAATGGAAAAGGTATGCAAGTTGCAGAAATCCATATATGGATTAAAGCAAGCATCCAGATCCTGGAACATAAGGTTCGATCAAGCTGTCAAAGGTTTTGGATTTATTCAGAATCCTGACGAACCTTGTGTATACAAAAGGATTAAGGGCGACAAGTTGGTTTTCCTGATTCTTTATGTTGATGATATACTACTCATTGGAAACGATGTAGGTGTATTGACATCAGTAAAAGAATGGTTAGCAAAACAATTTGATATGAAGGACTTAGGAGAAACAAGTTTTATTCTAGGTATCCAAGTAATAAGGGATAGAAAGAATAGAACGATTGCATTATCCCAAGCTTCATACATAGACAAGATCTTGTCTAGGTTTTCCATGCAGGATTCCAAGAAAGGTATGTTACTTTTCAGACATGGAATCAAGCTTTCTAAGGAACAAGTTCATAAGAATGAGCATGAAGAGCAATTCATGAGTAGAGTTCCATATGCCTCGGCAGTTGGAAGTCTCATGTATGCAATGCTCTGTACTAGACCAGATATTTGTTTTGCTGTTGGCATAGTTAGCAGGTTTCAATCGAAACCTGGTCCTGATCACTGGACGGCAGTCAAGCATATTTTCAAGTATCTCAAGAGAACGAGAGATAATATGCTTGTATACTCTGGAAGGGATTTGGTCCCTGTTGGGTATACAGATTCTGATTTCCAATCAGATTTTGACTCCAGAAAATCCACATCAGGGGCTGTGTTTACTATTGGAGGAGGAGCAGTTATATGGAGGAGTATCAAGCAATCTTGTATTGCTGATTCCACCATCGAAGCTGAGTATGTTGCTGCATGCGAGGCTACCAAAGAGGCTGTTTGGCTCCGCCAATTCTTGATTGACTTGGAAGTGGTTCCTAGTGCGAATAAGCAGATCACTATCTACTGTGACAACAGTGGAGCAGTGGCTAATTCGAAAGAACCAAGAAGTCACAAGAGAGGTAAACACATTGAAAGAAAGTATCATCTTTTAAGGGAGATTGTTCAAAGAGGTGACGTGACGATTACCAAAATCGCGTTAGCAGAAAATCTAGCGGATCCCTTCACAAAGGCTCTACCTCAGAAGAGTTTCGATGGGCATCTAGAGAACATGGGCTTGAGAGATATGACACATTTGCTATAGCGCAAGTGGGAGATTGTTAGGATTATGCTCAATAGCAAGAGTGTAATGTTGTAATTAACAATATTTTTCATATTAGTAAAGTGATTTCTAGTTTAACAAATCGTATAGCATTTATAGTTTAATATTATAATTGTCAAAGTAAATAATCATAAGGTCTAAAGACTATGGGAAAAGAAGAATTGTTCGTACATCTGGATATGTATGTGGTAGACACAATTCTTTAGTTAGTCTTGAATAATGTTCACAACTTAAGTTAAAGGTTGGGCACCTTTATCTTGTTAAAGTTGTAGAATTCTTTTGCTAGCATTTGAGTGGGATCAAATGAGATATGATGAGTCTAAAATCATCGGAGTGTCTTCGAGCAAAAGGATCTAGTGCACTGGGTGCATTGAACTGGATCACAATGAAATACTTTATCTATAACCGTCAGTAGATAAAAGTCTTTTCATTATCAGGACAATCGGAGAGTCTATCTTAATACTGAGATAAATGATAGACTTATGGTTGCAAGTGATATCATTTGAGTTATCAATGAGTAAGATTATATCGCATAGTCTATCCTCGATAGTTTGGTGATGTTCATTTGTTAATCGATAGAGGACTTCATTTATAGATATGGACATCGTGGCTCCATTTAATTAAATGAGAGTATAATATCATCATATGGATGTTTTGAGGTAATTGGATATTAAATCTCAACGTTGAGTTTTTGATCGTGTCTATTGAAAACATGGCTTCTGGACAAGTCAAAATATCCAAGTTCAAAACGTGGTCATATGAGTAAATATGGTAACTTGGAGAGTTATAGGCGGTCTATGAACTCTTGGCGATTACTGATATTAATCACGAGGATACACTATCTCCTATATGATTGTCTAGGGTATGAATGAGGAGCATCTTCCTTTTTTATCTTTATTTAAGAGTTTAGTTTTAGCTCTTTAGTGGAATGAGTTAAAATTAATGGATCGGACCTAAGTGAATCATTTGTTGATTGTGATTAGGTTATGTCTATTGAAGCTTAAATTTAGATGGCCCGCCAAGATCCCCAATCCACACGGACTTGCATGGATCACTTGATATATTCTACCGGACCAATTTAAGGGTCCATCTAGAATTGCATTTAATATATTAAGAATATAATTTGCACATTATTTATGTAATGGGCTGCTCAATTATATTTATATATTAATGAATGACATGTGGGCTTGTTTCTTTTAGTAAGAATGGGTCTGGTTCACATGTGGGCTTTTTATTTAAAGTCCAATGGATTAAATGAAATAAGAAAATAATATTTGGCCCATTTACTCTAAGTGGGGCGGCAAGGGTTATTTTTAACCTAATATATTATTTTGTTTCATTGTTTTAATTAAATAAGAATTAATTAATTTATTAATTAATTGTTTAATTAATGAAACAAATCTTTTCTAATCAGGAAATATATTTCCTAAAAGTAAAAGTAAAAGACTTGTTTGATAAGGAAATAAATAATTAGTTTTATTTATTTAATCAAATAAGAAGTCTTTTTATTTAGTCAAAATAAAAGAATAAAAGATCTATGAGTTGGATTAGGGTTTGATGTCTTAAAAACTAGATGGAAATTAGGGTGCAACATAAGCCTGTGGTGGGCATGTATTTTGCGGCAACCCTAGTTATTTCTAGGTTAGGATTTCGGCAACCCTAATGGAAAAGAAAAGAAGAAGCAAACTTAGGCCACCTATATATTAACAAGTATAGAATTCGGCCATTGGATGTGTTCTTGATACAAATTTCTTCTTCTTCTCAATTCATAGAATGATTTTATTCTACTAAAACAAAAAAGAGTGTTAGATTATTCTTTGATAGTATACTATTTGCTTATTCATCAATAAGCTTGTGTGTACGATATCGATCTAGGTTCACGCGAGTTTCGATCATTAGATTGAGAACTCAAAAGTGACCGGAATAATCTTAGTCATTCTTTTGATTGTTTTTGTGACTAACAAAGAAAAGAAAAGTTTGTTTTGTCCATTCACAGGTTTGCAATTCAAAGAAAAGGGAGACCACGCTCCTAGGTGATCCACGTTCGTGCTAGGATTGAAGATCTTGCGGATTACCATCGACGTAAGTCAATCGGATCACGCGACAAAAGGTATTCTACTTTTTGTTATTGTATATGTATGTTTAATTAATTAAAGAGTTTAAGGTTCATAAAAGGAAAAATTTTTAAAAGTCACTAAATCTTATTTTTAGTATCGCTTCCGCTGCGTGTACTTCTTGGTATTTTTCCCTACACCCCCTCAACGGGTTACTCCCCCTTAATGTATGTTCTCCCCAAAGTGCACAATAGCTTCTATATTTTGCAACTCCCCTTACCATATCCTACTCCCCCTTTTTGTCATTGAAATTAATTATAGCACGGTGTGTATAAAACTATCTAGGGGGGGGGGGGGGAGTGAATAGATTTTACGCTTTTTACCCAATTTTTCGTGTTAGTCAAAATTACGAAATTACCCCTAAATAGATAAAGCAATAAATCAAGCAAAATATGCGGAAATTAAATAACACTTGATTTTTACGTGGAAACCCTCACGGGAAAAACCACGGGCTAGTAAGTAAGCCACACTCGAACCTCGAATCCAATAAATGTGTAAACGATTACAACCTAATCCCGGAAGTAATCACACACCTACCTAATCCCGGTATGAGTGAACCTAGTCCAATTTGCTTGCGATCTAAGCAACCTAATCCCGGAAGCTACACACAAGACTTACTTTCTCTATGAAGAGAATACAACCCTAAGTGAATATATGTGAATATCCAAAATGCAACATAGAGCAAGGGAAACCCTATATGCTTATCTAAGATGATTAATATGCAATTAGAACAATCCTAGATATTAAAAACTAAATGACATGTTCAATCAAATAGTTTAGCTAATCAAGATTAAGCACAAAACCTAATTAGCTATCACAATACAACACTCAATCATGTCAACACAACAATCTCTATTTTGAATATTAGATTTTAATCTAAGAACAAGCAAATAATAAAAAAGATGCCTTGATAAATAAAACACTAATTATAAATGATAATAGTGAAGAACATACCAAGGTGAATGTACACAAACGAAGTTAAATTGCTTAAAGCATACCTAGGAGGGGGGGGGGGGGGGGGGGGTGAATAGGTTTTTACACCTTTTTTCAAACCCTTGAACAAACATCCGTTTGTCCCTCAAGGTAGCCTTACACACAACACAATAAGCCAAGGTAGACATACATAGACAATACGATGACACAATCATAAGAGAAATGTCTAAGTATATCAACAAGTCATGTGAGGTAAAATATCAAATAAACATAACAACAAAATAAGCTTGTATTTCATAAGATGTTCAATGTGTTACAAGAGTGAGCAAAATGTCACTAAACAAATATTACAATATACAAAAGAATCAAAGATACAAATTGATCTATAGAATGAATACACTAATCACACTATACAAAGACTTGGTTCACAATACATCACAAGTGAATATTATGAATCAAGACAATAAAATATACAATTAAAATATAAGAGAAGAGATAGAAAGAATTAACACAAGAGATTTTTTAACGTGGTAAAACCTCCAAGGAGGAAACATCCACGGGTTGAACTACAACCATTGGGTACTATATTATTGGAAAGTAAACATAGAACATTCACAAAGTGACCAATCTTTAGCTCACCCAACCTAGTGAAGTCTAAGTCTACCCAACCCTATTGGAAAGTATGAAATCCCTCAATGATGCGGAACCACCATATATTGGACAACACACTCAACCAACATCGATGGAAGATTAGAAATTCCTCAAGAGTGCATACACATCCCGTGTACCCCGCTCTATCGGAGTCTATGTCTAACCATACGCCTAGGCCTACCAATATGTTAGCCAACTCTCTATCCAAGGCACTCTTGCCTCTAGGGAGCCTCCCATGCATGACTATCCGAGTCCTCCCGACTCTAGCCATGACTTCTTGCTTACCTATCCGAGTCATCCCGACTCTAGGCAAGTCTTCTTGCTTGGCTATCCGAGTCATCCCGACTCTAACCAAGGCTTCATGCCTTTTACAAGGACTTCCTAGTGTGATCATGTGAATGCAAATGATGCAAACATTCATTTCAACATAGAACATGTGATCAATACATTCTATGGCACAAATAGACCTAAACATGTGAAAACACAATTAATCAAGTCTAGATGCAAAAATACATGAATAGAAACCTAAGCATGTGAAACACCTAACACATACACTCAAAGTCTCATTCACACACATAACACTTGAATCATAAAATGTTCATTAAGTCCTAATTCAAGAAGCTATCAATATACAATCAAAAGCTAGATATATGAGATTAAAAATCAATCAATATACTAGACAAAAATATAGAGCAAGGTTTTGAGATTTACATCAATCAAAACCTATATTCTCTAAATCACAAACAAATACACAAATCCTTGATTTCTTCAATCAAAGGACCAAATCAAATCTCAAAGTCATTTTAACACAAAATTAATTCAATTAAGTATCAAACAACCTAAGATGCCATTCTAATCACAATACAACTCACAAACAAATGTAAAACCTAGAATCATAAAATCTAGTCAACATGAGTCCATAAATTGAGTTTCAATTGGAATGATAATCAAGCTACCTTTTCAAATAGCTTTCATAAAACAATAACATAGATATAGAAGAAGAAACCCCAAGCATTTGGAAGGTCAAATAACAAGAAATCCCTAAGATGAGACCATTACCTCGGATTTTGAAGCTGGTTCGGAATTCAGTGATCAACCACTGGAAATCACGATCAAACAGCTACCAAACCACTTGGAGATGTTAGAGGACTCAAATACGAACACTCTCCAACTTGAATCACTCAAATCCGACTCCGGATGAGGAAGATATGGTGTTTCGAAAATCTGAAAATTCAGAGGAGAGGGCTGATGGGAAGACCAGAATTTTTCTTCTTAAAAATTCAAAATGAGAGAGAGAGGGAAGAAATAGGAGGAGAGAGAAAAGATTTTTCGGCCAATCACGTGGTGCCACGTCACCCCTAGGCCGTGGGGGGCGCGTGGCCCACACGGGAGCAGAGGGTGCTCCAGGCCGTGGGGCCCACGGCCTCAACCACGGCCAGCCCATGTGGCCCACGGCCTGGGCTGTCCTCTCCCGCGCTCCCTCGGTTCGTCGGCCCGTATCTCGGGCGTCCGAACTCCGAATTCGAATCCATTTTCGGATTACGAACCGTGACTCTCTCACGCACGATAACGACTATACAACTTTGAAAAACAGTTGAGAAATCATCGATGAAGTCAACACAACGTAAGAGAACGTAAAGTGGCATAGTCAACACGTTTGGACTCGAAACCTTATGAATGAGTAACCGAAACGACCGGAACTCAATAAGGCATTGAATAAGAACATGTTCAAGTCCTAAACACAAAATACGGAAACATACAAACACAAATACACACACATATGCTAGTTTCCGGACATAGTCCTAGAAAATGCAAAACACAAAGTTTATTAACTAAATGTGAATGCATGAGCATATTTTGCCAAGTGTGTGAAAGTGAAATGTAAATGAAATAAAATCATGAAGGGACACACAAGAATGATATGTGTGAGTGTGTGCCTAGCCTTGTAAGAGATAAGAGGTCTTTGAATACCTTTGTAGACCGATAATGTCCGAAACTCTTAAAAGCCGGCAACTTGAACGAATAATGGTTGAGACGTCCTTCGTCTTCGAAATCCTTCATTTACTAACCACTAAACATTACAAGTAAAACACGTTTTGATATGGAATTAATGCCAACACTAATTATCAACCTAACAATCTCCCCCTTTGGCAAATTCCATGACAAAACCCCTAAACAAACACTAAAACAATTACAAGGAAAATTTGGTCACAATGAGTACAATGAGTTACACATATAGACACAAATTATAAATCAAGTCTTGAACTTCATCTTGGTCTTCTCTTGATATCACCTAAAAAAAAAACTTGAAAGCACAAGAATATCCAAGAGACAACAAGTATGGCAATATCCAAGTATCCAATCATAGGCAAGAAAATAATAACATGTAAGTTCAAATGGATCAAGTATGCTCCCCCTTAATACATACTATCCATCAATATATTCTAAGCCAAGATTCAACAAAAATATTACATGCCATATAGTTCAAGCTAGATACCAAATATACAAAAATATAAAACAACTAACATAAGACTAAGTAAGCTAGATATCTCCCATGTGTTTCTCATATTTCTCCCCCTTTTTGACATGATATGAAGCCAAAGGGAAAGAGTAAGAAATTATACCTCATGAAGCTCTCTAGCCACTTGTGCCACCAAGGAAAGAAGAACGGTGTGCGGATCTCACATATTGCCTTGTTGGAGTTGATTTTCCTTCCAACTCTTTGATCCTCTCATCTTGAGCAACAAGCTTTGCACTAAGGTCTTCAATCTTCCTTTGTGACGCCTCAATCAACCTATGAGATTCTTCAACCTCTTTCCTCAATTTTAAAGCCCAACTAGGAAGAGCGGGTGAGTTAGGGACATGGTTAGAATCAAGAGAATCACCAAAAAGCCTAAGTACATCATTAGACTTTCCCTTGTCCTTGTATGACATGGTTGCCATACGTTTCTCACTCAACTTCTCTAAGGGAGGAAGCATAACATCACCATCAAGATTCCTCACACCTTTAGCTAAGCACAATTGAGTTATAAACCCCGGAAAAGCCAATTTCTTGTCCAAACGACTAGTACAAGCCGCACTTTGAATTTGCTCCACAAGCAATTCACCAAGGTTTATAGGTTGGTTAGTAACCAAGGCATACACAATCTTAATCTTGTCTCTATTGAGCTCCGAAGCATTAGTGGAAACAATAAGATTGGAGCATACAAATAAATGCCAAAATGCACTAATTTTTGTTAGCTCACCTTGCCTAATAAAAGCACGTTTCCCCCACACAAAATCATCATCATCACAAAGAGTCTTACCCATTAAATCAAGGTTTTCCAAGACATCAACATCAAGGAAATCCGATTCAATGTCATCGGACAAGTTAAGAAATTCATTAACCTTCCTAGGGCAAACTCTAAAGACAACTTTCCTTATGCTAAGAGTAGCACTAGTCACAGTAGAACCGGATTTGTAAGCATTATAAAATTCTCTAACAATGGTCTCATTAGATACTCCTAACATGTAGACCCATGAAATCCAATTCCTACTCTTAAGCACATCATAGACATATGATCCAATACAAGAGTCCAAGTCAATACCCCTTTCTTGAATTATCTTTTTGCACCCAAAAATTCCCAATTCATCAACTTTGTTACCTTTGGAAATTTTGGACGAAATTGTAGGTTTCGACTTGGCAATGGGAGATGAAGAAGTGTTTCCACCAACCTTCTTTGCTTTACCCATGATCTTGCAACACAAAACAAACTAAAAACAAAGTGAGAGGAAACAAAGAAACAAATAAGAAACCAATAAACATATACAAAGGCAAAACACTATATTTAATAAATCACCATGCAAGTAAGAATTTATCATAGCATCTTCATGATTTATCAAAAATAAGAATAATGCCAACAATTAACAACCTTGAAGAACATGTGAACATGTCATAAAAGAGAACAAGAATTTAGCATATTATGCTCTCCCTTGACAAGTGCCTCATCTAAAATCAAGATAGACAAATGTTCACAAAAATCACCACACAATCACATCACAAGCAATTTTTATTAGATTTGCAAATAAGCTTCACATATCTAAGAGAGTTACATCAAGATTTTCAATCACTCTCATATGTCATCAAAAATTGCTAAAGTATCACAAATACTAATTAAGCAAAAGTGAGTGTGTGAAGATTTTGCTTCAAGTATATGAAAAGAAGTAGTTTGATAATCAAGCATGCATACAATTTCAACATCTATTCATCTTAGGCCTTTCCATAAAAAGGTCAAACCGGTTATCATCCGAAATTTTGCTTATAAAGAGAATAGATTTCAACATGTGAGCGTGTGTGTGCATGTGGCTCGTCAACCCATTTCTATTTGTCAACCCGAGCTCATTTGATTATTCAACTATACTCCAAAAGCCTTTTATTATTTTATTTTTATTTTTATTTTTATTAAGGCTTGAATCAAAGAATTTTTTTTTTTTTATGATTCAATTCAACACTTCTTTGATTTTTCTAACATAAACATATACACCTCATGGCGGCTTTCACTCATCACAATGACGTAGCCCTTTCCAACATTGGGTGGCTTCACAACCAAGGTGTGTAGCTCTTTCCATGAGGGTGCTCGTTGAGTTCTATGTTGCCGAAGCAAATGGATACCAACCATTGGTCATTTTTAAATGTACTAGTCCTTAGGACTTCAAGGTGTATCCAAAGCGAACATCAATCAAGCTCAACATACTTAACAAAACATACAAGAGAAGCAAAGTGCATTTTTTGAAACCAATTTCAAGGCTTAAAAGCACATGATCTAAAAGCAAGTAAAGAGACTTACTTAAGATCTCTACTTCTCAAGAGAGTAGCTATCAAAGAATATGAAGCTCACATTATTCAAAAATTAGCCACTCAACAATCATACAAATAACAACACGCTTCATGAAATAAGATCAATGTGAACACTTATCACCAAAAGATCTTAAACTAGTAAATGTCAAAGAGTACCATATAAACACTATATTAGTTCTCAATTATGACATGCTTCATGAATGTGATACAAACAATGAGTTGATAGATGAAAAATCAAGTAAGCAAGCAATATGATATAGAGATACCTTCGCAAGCTATTTTCACCAAATACAAAAGCCTTCACCCTTTTTATGAGTCCTCTTGGCTTGTGAGTCCTCATGACTACAAGTTATAGGTGTGTCGATTCCAAGAGACTAAAGGCAATGTAATCCAACTCAAACACAAAAAAATGACTTTCTCTAAAAGCCATAACAAATATGTTACCATATAGATTTCAAAAAAAAACTTCTCAAAAGTTAATCAACAAATTTTGACTATCAAAACAAACAAAGTGAGATAGCTAAGTTCATGTCAAGTTGTAAAGATACAAAGCAAAAAGCTAAGCCTCTTATCAACGACATTAGTCTTAAAGCTAACTCACATGTGCAACTTACCCTAATGGTAAGAGCACTCACCCTTGACAAATTTTGTCTTGGGTGGACATACACGAACATCATCAAGATTCTCTTTGACCACAATGTTGAACCTAGAGTAAAGTTCTTCCACAACTTGATTCACAATAATATCATTAATACTCTTCTTCTCAACATTGTTAGCAACACATGCATGGTCAAACTTTGTAGGATATGCATTCTTCACCTTCCGGATATTCTTAGCATGCTTTGACAAATTATCATGCTTTCCATATTCAAAAGCTTTAGCATGCATAGAATTAGGTCCAATCGCTCTATTCCTAGATGCATTTTCTAAGTTGCAATATTCAATGAATTTATAGCACTTGGGCTTGATATGGCCTAAGGTATTGCAAAAATGACATATGGGAACAAAAGGAGAGATTTTACCTTCCCGTGGTGGTGGAGGACAAGTGGGAGTTTCAAGGGGTACCTTGTTCTTCAACTTGGAACGTCTCTTCTTAGGAGCTTTCTTATCAACAACGACCTTACTTGTAGGAAGTGATGCTACTATGAGCTTCTCCTCAACTACCAAGTCGCTTGAGCCTCCTAGAGTCAAACTAGAGATGATCCCATCCCTTTCAAGAACAAACCCTTCAACTTCTCTAAGCTTCTTGGCAAGAGCATTCTTTTCACCTAAGAGCCTCCGAGTTGTTGAGACAAACTCATCCACTTGTAGCTTGATCAAATCATCTTAAGCACTCTTAATGATTTGGATCAACCTCCTCATACAACGAATCTTGACATACATCCTCTAGGATAGAGTGAGAGGTCATGAATGCAACAAAGTTGCTTACCAACTCTTCTTCACTAGAAGACTCATCACTTGAGCTCTCCTCATCACTAGAGACATCATCACTCCATGTGGATTTCTTCATTATGTTGCTTGAGTAAGTGATCAAATCTAAATTGATCAACCTTTGGAACACAAGAACATCTTCTTCTTTGCTTTTGTAACTAACACTCTTTCAAGCTTATCAACAAATTTGTTAGTAGACAAATGCAATGAAAAATGAGAAGAACCTTTTCCACAACAAATAAAGGAGGACAACAATGACACAAAAACCTAAGCAATTTACACGTAAGTATAAACCGGATCTCGTCGAGTGCCGTCCGACGACCCGCTCTGATACCAATTGAATGTACACAAACAAAGTTAAATTGCTTAAAGCATACCTAGAGGGGGGGGGGGGGGGTGAATAGGTTTTTACACCTTTTTTCAAACCCTTGAACAAACATCCGTTTGTCCCTCAAGGTAGCCTTACACACAACACAATAAGCCAAGGTAGACATACATAGACAATACGATGACACAATCATAAGAGAAATGTCTAAGTATATCAACAAGTTATGTGAGGTAAAATATCAAATAAACATAACAACAAAATAAGCTTGTATTTCATAAGATGTTCAATGTGTTACAAGAGTGAGCAAAATGTCACTAAACAAATATTACAATATACAAAAGAATCAAAGATACAAATTGATCTATAGAATGAATACACTAATCACACTATACAAAGACTTGGTTCACAATACATCACAAGTGAATATTATGAATCAAGACAATAAAATATACAATTAAAATATAAGAGAAGAGATAGAAAGAATTAACACAAGGGATTTTTTAACGTGGTAAAACCTCCAAGGAGGAAACATCCACGGGTTGAACTACAACCATTGGGTACTATATTATTGGAAAGTAAACATAGAACATTCACAAAGTGACCAATCTTTAGCTCATCCAACCTAGTGAAGTCTAAGCCTACCCAACCCTATTGGAAAGTATGAAATCCCTCAATGATGCGGAACCACCATATATTGGACAACACACTCAACCAACATCGATGGAAGATTAGAAATTCCTCAAGAGTGCATACACATCCCGTGTACCCCGCTCTATCGGAGTCTATGTCTAACCATACGCCTAGGCCTACCAATATGTTAGCCAACTCCCTATCCAAGGCACTCTTGCCTCTAGGGAGCCTCCCATGCATGACTATCCGAGTCCTCCCGACTCTAGCCATGACTTCTTGCTTACCTATCCGAGTCATCTCGACTCTAGGCAAGTCTTCTTGCTTGGCTATCCGAGTCATCCCGACTCTAACCAAGACTTCATGCCTTTTACAAGGACTCCCGGATGCTACACACAAGACTTACTTTCTCTATGAAGAGAAAACAACCCTAAGTGAATATATGTGAATATCCAAAATGCAACATAGAGCAAGGGAAACCCTATATGCTTATCTAAGATGATTAATATGTAATTAAGAACAATCCTAGATATCAAAACTAAATGACATGTCAATTAGCTTAGCTAATCAATATTAAGCACAAAACCTAATATGCTAGCACAATACAACTTCTCAAACATACATCATACTAATCTCAATCTTGTATTCAAGGAATATAAAATCACATACAAGTAATTAAATTGAGATTGCTAGATAAGAGAAACACAAAATATGTAAGATATTAGTGAAAAGCTTACCAAGCAAAGTATGATGAAGAATCCATGCTAGATGACATCTAGATGATCAAAGATGATGCTAGATGATGATTGATGATCATGAATAAGTGTTTGAGTAATTAAAAATGAGTTCTTTTTGTATTTTTCTTCTCTTGAAAAATATCCTAAGTATGAAGCTGAATATGAACTCTCTTACTTGACCTAAAGACAAAATGGCATATATATAGAGGGCCATATCAAAGTGAGGTCGTTTAAGTAAGTTTCAAAGAAACGCGCTAATCGGCGGTTTCAATCGGTGG
Source organism: Acer saccharum (assembly GCA_030490815.1). Classification (NCBI taxonomy): domain Eukaryota; kingdom Viridiplantae; phylum Streptophyta; class Magnoliopsida; order Sapindales; family Sapindaceae; genus Acer; species Acer saccharum. The sequence goes on along the minus strand of CM059869.1, from coordinate 23,879,824 downwards.
CCAGGCCGCCGATTTCAACCGCCGAATTGCTCCTGGGGAACAGGGGAGAAACGGCGGTTTCAAACGGCGGCCACCGACCGCCGATCCAACCGCTGAATTGGACCTGACACAACAGCGGAACAACGGCGGTTTAATTCGGCGGTTTCGGAACCGCCGATCATACCGCCGAATAAACCCGAGAGAAAAAATCAATCAGGTATGGAACGGCGGTTTCATTCGGTGGCCAGGCCGCCGATCCAAACCGCCGTTTCACCAATCTTGGTGAAACCAAGAGAGAAGCCAAGGGCATTCTCCAACGGCGATCTTCGCGCTAAAAACAAGCACACACGGTGCAGCGCGGACGTTTCCGAACAACAATGGGAAACGAAATACAAGACACATAAACACACAACAACATACAACATCAAGGTGCAAGTGTGAAATGTGACATGTGAAGAGTATGCACACAAAATGTAAGAATGCTAAGTGAGTGTGTGCAACTATCTCTTCAAGATAAATAAGCACATAGAATTTACCTTCGGTGCTTATCAAGAGTGAGGTCTTCAAAAGGGCCTAAGCAATAACAACAACATCTAAGCTACCCTTACAAAGCATCCCCACATATGGTTTGATCACGAAATAAGCCAATTAAAACACCGGGAATCCTAACAATCTCCCCCTAAGCTACCCTTACATGATCCCCACATATGGTTTGATCACGAAATAAGCCAATTAAAAACTACGGGAATCCTTACAGTCATGATATAGGCAAAGGAGTAGTCCCCAACCGGGTCACTCATAGCAACGAGAGATAGAAGCATGCAAGATTTGCATATACATATAAGTCACTTTATGCACTTCAATTAATTTGAGAGAAACAAGGAGATTTATTTGAGAAAATGTGTGAATCCAACATGCTTTGCATACAAGACATATAGCATTCAAGTCCAAAATACAATGGTATTTGGCAAAGCAAATGACAAAGGTTTCAAATAAGAATTCAAACCAATTTCACCAATGTCATGGGAAAAGCAAGGATATAGAGATTATTGATTTCAAATTTTAGAGTAACTATATCCAACTTTATAAGCGAAACATGGCATGAGCGACTTTGCACCCTATTTGATTTTTTCGGATAAGATATCCGTATGATAGTAACCATGTTCAACTAATAAAGAAAGAGAGACATTTGGAATGTAAATTCCTTTGAACGGATACAAGATCCTTTATTCATTTTGAGTCTCATTAGCTTTCACACACGTTTTGCATTTTAAGAATATGCAATCATCAATTCATGCTTTTCATGAGAGCATGTTGTATGAATTTCATGCTTTTTCATTTATCATTAACATGTTATAAAGAATCATCATGTCATGGAGATAACTATAGGTCATTCACATCATACTTCCTATGTAAATCTCCTAGTCCAAAAATGCATGTTTGAACATGAATATGACATGGATTGTAATCAAGCAAGGTTCACACTTATAGAATTTGAAAGCATATATATATATGTACAACCAAGCTTGCTCAAGCAATCAAAAGAAGAGGCATAAGTTATTTCAAATTTTTTGCAAGTTACAAGAATGAAAAATAGCTCTCTTTGCTTGAGTTCCCCATATGGGGTCAATCATAGAATACATCACTCCACAAGACATATTCCAATAGATCTACTAAGAGTTTTAAATCGACTAGCATCTAAGGGTTTAGTAAATAGGTCCGCAAGTTGATCATTAGTACCTACTTGTTCAAGTACTATGCATTTATTTTCAACAAGCTCTCTAATGAAGTGATGTCGGATGTCAATATGCTTAGTTCTAGAATGTTGCACCGGATTCTTGGAAATATTAATAGCACTCATGTTATCACAAAAGAGAGTGAGAGCACCTTGGTTGAATCTGTAGTCTACTAGCATTTGCTTCATCCATAGGAGTTGTGTGCATCCACTCCCCGCGGCTATGTACTCGGCCTCGGCCGTGGACAAGGAAATTGAGTTTTGCTTCTTGCAAAACCAAGACACCAAGTTGTTGCTTAGAAAGAAGCAACCGCCCGATGTGCTCTTCCTATCATCACAATTTCCTGCCAAATCCGCATCACTAAAGCCTACAAGACTAGCATTAGTGTCAAAAGAGTACCAAATCCCATAGTTGGATGTCCCATTCACATAGCGAATGATCCTCTTCACGGAAGAGAGGTGGGACTCCTTAGGATCCGCTTGGTACCTAGCACACACACACACCCACACTCACACTAAAGGATATATCGGGCCTACTTGCGGTCAAATAAAGCAAGCTTCCTATCATGCCACGATATAACGTTTGTTCCACACTTTTACCACTAGCATCCTTGCTTAGCTTCAAAGTGGTACTCATGGGTGTATCACAACGTTTGGCATTCTCTAAACCAAACTTCTTCACTAGGTTCTTAGCATATTTGGCTTGGGTTATGAAAATCCCATCATTCATTTGCCTAATTTGCAAACCTAGGAAGTAACTAAGCTCACCAACAAGACTCATCTCAAATTCATGAGACATAACATCAACAAATTGTTGGACTTTGGTGTTGTTGGTGGAGCTAAAAACTATATCATCAACATATATTTGAGCTATGAAAAGCTCATCATTGTCTCTCTTGATGAATAGTGTCTTGTCAACACTACCTCTTGTGTAGTTGTTGTCAACAAGAAATTGAGTGAGGCGCTCATACCAAGCCCTAGGTGCTTGTTTCAACCCATATAGTGCCTTCTTGAGGCGATAGACATGGTTGGGGTGGTGTGAATCCACAAACCCCTTAGGTTGTTTAACAAACACTTCCTCTTGCAGGAAGCCATTGAGGAAGGCACTCTTGACGTCCATTTGGTGCAATTTGAACTTGTGCACACAAGAGATGGACAAGAGAAGCCTAATGGACTCTAAGCGGGCAACGGGAGCAAAAGTCTCCTCAAAGTCGATACCCTCAATTTGAGAGTACCCTTGTGCTACAAGTCTAGCCTTGTTTCGCACTATGTTGCCATCCTTATCGGATTTGTTCCTAAATATCCATTTTGTGCCTATGAGATTAGTGGTCTTAGGCCTAGGAACTAGAGTCCAAACCTCATTCCTTTCGAATTGGTTTAGCTCTTCTTGCATGGCAAGAACCCAAAATTCATCATTCAAGGCTTCATCAACCTTTTTGGGTTCTATTTGAGAGGTGTAGCATGTAAAGCTAATTAGATTAGCTATTTGACGCCTAGTCTTAACACCCTCATTAACATCTCCAATAACATCCTCTTTGTTATGGAGTCTTCTAACCCATGGAGCGGGTTCATTAGAGTCCAAGTTAGGAACTCTAGTACTAGGTTGTGTGACTTCATTAGATGTCCCAACATTGGGAGTCACCACAACCCTCTCCAAAGGAGAGTCATCCTCTAAAACATCCTCCTCCTCATGTTCATTTGACTTGAGCCTTGTATCATCAATGATAACATTCGATGATTCCATGACAGTTCGAGTCTTCAAGTTGAAAACTCTATAGGCTCTACTATTCAAGGCATAGCCAATAAAGATACCCTCATCACTCTTAGCATCAAACTTGCCAAGTTGATCACGGTCATTTAAAATGTAGCATTTGCTCCCAAATGTGTGGAAGTAGCTAACATTTGGCTTCCTACCCTTCCATAGTTCATAGGAGGTGTTTCTAGATCCGGGCCTTAGGAATACTCTATTCCTTATATAGCAAGCCGTATTGACGGCTTCGGCCCATAGGTTCCTAGGGACATTGTTGCTAAGCAACATCACTCGGGCCATCTCTTGGAGGACCCTATTCTTCCTCTCAACAACTCCATTTTGTTGAGGTGTCCTAGGAGTCGAAAACTCATGGGAGAAGCCTAAGCTATCAGAATAGCTTTCAAAAGAAGCATTCTCAAACTCCCTCCCATGGTCACTTCTAATCCGTTTAATGCTTCTAATGTTAGAATTCATTTCATTTTGCAATTTAGTACAAAGCATTTTAAACTTATCAAAAGTTTCGGATTTTTCTCTAAGAAAATATGTCCATGTAAATCTAGAGAAATCATCAACACAAACAAAAATGTATCTCTTTCCACCCAAACTTTCGGTTTGCATGGGACCCATGAGGTCCATGTGGAGAAGCTCAAGAGGCTCCTTGGTGGAGAGATACTTGCCCTTTTTGTGCATGCTTTTGGTTTGTTTTCCTTGTTGGCAAGGTCCACAAATACCATTGGCTTTCTTCCCAAGCTTAGGGAGGCCACGCACACACTCGAACTTTCCAAGGGTTCTTAAATCCCTAAAGTTCATGTGGCCAAGTCTTTCATGCCACAACTCAACTTGCTCATCCATGGACACATTGTTTGAGACTATTCTAGTTTCAAGACAATAACAATTGTCGCTAGATCTCATACCTTTCAACAAGGTTTGTCCATCGGGCTTTAGGATTGAGCAATCATTTTTATTAAACAGGACGGAATATCCTTCATCACTTAGATGTGAAATGCTTTTTAAATTGGCTTTCAAGCCATCAACAAATAAAGCATCGGATAAGGAGGGTAAACCGGGAACGGAAATGGATCCTTTCCCTACAACCTTCTTTTTAGATCCATCAACAAAAGTGACATATCCACCTTCCTCCATAACAAGAGTCTCAAAGAAACTCTTGTTTCCCGTCATGTGCCTAGAGCACCCACTATCCAAATACCAAAAATTAGAAGAATTTGCCTTCAAGGCTATTTGTGCAACATGGCAAACATTTTCATTCTTTCTAATCCACTTAGCAACAATTTTAGCTTTCTTAGTGGTCTTTGGTACATGTGCTCTACTATTCCTAGGATCATGCAAATTAATATTATCATTCCTAGGAACATGCATCATGGCTCTTTTCTTTATCTTCTCTATCATGCTTCTAGTTTTGCACATTTTTATATAGCGAAAGCATTGTGGTCTAATATGACCAACAAATCCAAAAAAGTGATAAATAGGAGTAAAATAAGGAATCATACTTTGTCCTTGTCTTTGTGGATGAAAGGGTTCAATGCGTCTTCGTTGTTGAACCGGTCTAGGTTGCTTCCAAGCTTGAGGTTGCATGATAGGCCTCTTTCCTTTGTGAGCCATTTGAGGAGGAACGTTGGCTTGAGGGACCCTAGGGGGTTAAGCTTGAGGTTGCCTTCTTGGCCCCATCTTCACTTGAGCATTTGAACTTTGTCCTATTTCTAACTTCTTCCTAGGAAATTGCACAAATGAAGTTTCTTCGTTCTTCAAGCTCTTGACAAACACGGTCTTGTTAGAGGTTGAGATCTTCTTGCCATCTTCATACCCAAGACCCCTCTTGTCACATGGACTCTTTCCAACACCAAGCATATGGTCAAGCTTCTTGGTGCTAGAATCCATCCTAGTCATAGATTCTCTAACTTCTTCAAGCTCCCTCTTTAGACTATCCTCATTCCTCCTAGATAAGACTAACTCCTCTTTTAGCTTATCTTCCATCTTCTTGAACTTTTCCACTTGTTCACTTAAGTGGTCATTATGAGATGCAAGCTCAAGATTTTCTTCTCTCAACATCTTGATCTTTCTTGTGCTCTTGATTGCTAAATCATTGAATTCGACATGATATTTAGCAAGCACCTTTTTCTCCACAAATCCATTTATGGAGTTAGAAGAGGAATCACTTTCTACTTCACTTGAGTCATTTTCCTCTTGACTCATTTCCTCTCTCTCACTAGCACTTTTGCTTTTATGGGAGGAGGCAAAAGCTAGGAGATTAGCCATGAGCTCTTCATCATCCGAAGACTCATCTCCCTCATAGGAGTCATCACTACTTCCACTCCAAGTGGCGGCCATCACTTTCCCCTTTTTCTTCTCAACATGATTTGCACAATCGGGGACAAAGTGACCTATGCCACCACACTCGAAACATCGGACCCCTTTCCTTTCGGTCCTCTCTTGCCTAGGTTCAAACTTCTTGAAAGAACCCTTTTTCTTCAAATCTTGTCCTTTTGATCCAAAGTTCTTTCTTCTAAACTTCATAACCTTGTTGAACCTTTTTATAAACAAGGCAAGGTCTTCATCCGAGTCAACTTTCTTTGCCTCTTTTTCATCCTTGGAGGTCTTCAAAGCAATTCCTTTTTGCTTTTTAGGAGGTGTGGAGATAGGCCCCTTCCTAGACTCATAAGCTAGAAGTCTCCCAATCACCTCACTCGGCTTCATATCCTTATATCCACTATTTTCTTCTAAAGCCGTCACCTTAGATTCAAACCTATCGGGTAGAGATCTCATAATCTTTTGCTTGATTCTTCTATCAGAATATGGATCACCAAGTTGATGACTTTGGTTGACTATATCCATCAACTTGATCTCGAAGTCGTTGAAGCACTCATTCTCTTCCATCTTGAGCATCTCGAATTGAGTTTGGAGGACTTGAAGCTTAGAGTCCTTCACCACTTCGGTTCCCTCATGTGCAATCTCTAGGATGTCCCATGCTTCCTTAGCTATCCTAGTATTTTGAATCAACTTGTATTGATTTTCGTCCATAGCACACAAGATGGCATGCATCGCCTTCCTATTCCACTTTGAAGCCTCAAACTCTTGCGCATTCCATTGCGCCTTAGGCTTCAAAACATCTTCTCCTCCACCCGTGGGAGTCATCATAGGGAGATCATATCCGTCTTCCACCGCCATCCATGCACAGTCGTGAATTTGGCATATGTAGGATTCCATCTTCCCTTTCCATTGGGAATAGTTCAAACCGGTAAGAAGTGGAGGCCTTGTGCTAGAAGCTCCTTCGTTGCCACCACCATTTCCACCGTTTCCACTCATAGTGTTTATGAATGAATGAAATGAATGCAAATGTATGAATGATCAAAAATCACACAAAATGCAAAACACACCAAAATAAGCAAGGATCACCTATGTATGTCTAGGAACCCGCTCTGATACCAATTGAAACTAATTATAGCACGGTGTGTATAAAACTATCTAGAGGGGGGTGAATAGATTTTACGCTTTTTACCCAATTTTTCGTGTTAGTCAAAATTACGAAATTACCCTCAAGATAATATAAACAAGCAAGTGTAATATGGTGCGGAAATTAAAACAACACTTGATTTTTACGTGGAAACCCTCACGGGAAAAACCACGGGCTATGTAAGTAAGCCACACTCGAACCTCGAATCCACTAAATGTGCAAACGATTACAACCTAATCCCGGAAGTAATCACACACCTACCTAATCCCGGTATGAGTGAACCTAGTCTAATTTTGCTTGTGATCTAAGCAACCTAATCCCGGATGCTACACACAAGACTTACTTTCTCTATGAAGAGAAAACAACCCTAAGTGAATATATGTGAATATCCAAAATGCAACATAGAGCAAGGGAAACCCTATATGCTTATCTAAGATGATTAATATGCAATTAAGAACAATCCTAGATATCAGAACTAAATGACATGTCAATTAGTTTAGCTAATCAATATTAAGCACAAAACCTAATATGCTAGCACAATACAACTTCTCAAACATACATCATACTAATCTCAATCTTGTATCCAAAGCATACAAAATAATCAAACAAGTAATTAATTGAGATTGCTAGATAAGATAAACACAAAATATGTAAGATATTAGTGAAAAGCTTACCAAGCAAAGTATGATGAAGAATCCATGCTAGATGACATCTATATGATCAAAGATGATGCTAGATGATGATTGATGATCATGAATAAGTGTTTGAGTAATTAAAAATGAGTTCTTTTTGTATTTTTCTTCTCTTGAAAAATATCCTAAGTATGAAGCTGAATATGAACTCTCTTACTTGACCTAAAGACAAAATGGCATATATATAGGGGGCCATATCAAAGTGAGGTCGTTTAAGTAAGTTTCAAAGAAACGCGCCAATCGGCAGTTTCAATCGGCGGCCAGGCCGCCGATTTCAACCGCCGAATTGCTCCTGGGGAAACAGGGGAGAAATGGCGGTTTCAAACGGCGGCCACCGACCGTCGATCCAACCGCCGAATTGGACCTGACACAATAGGGGAACAACGGCGGTTTAATTCGGCGGTTTCGGAACCGCCGATCATACCACCGAATAAACCCGAGAGAAAACATCAATCAGGTATGGAACGGCGGTTTCATTCGGCGGCCAGGCCACCGATCCAAACCGCCGTTTCACCAATCTTGGTGAAACCAAGAGAGAAGCCAAGGGAATTCTCCAACGGCGATCTTCGCGCTAAAAACAAGCACACACGGTGTAGCGCGGACGTTTCCGAACAACAACGGGAAATGAAATACAAGACACATAAACACACAACAACATACAACATCAAGGTGCAAGTGTGAAATGTGACATGTGAAGAGTATGCACACAAAATGTAAGAATGCTAAGTGAGTGTGTGCAACTATCTCTTCAAGATAAATAAGCACATAGAATTTACCTTCGGTGCTTATCAAGAGTGAGGTCTTCAAAAGGGCCTAAGCAATAACAACAACATCTAAGCTACCCTTAAAAAGCATCCCCACATATGGTTTGATCACGAAATAAGCCAATTAAAACAACGGGAATCCTAACAATATATAATATATGCATAAGTCAAAAAAGTGATGCACGTGAAGAATATATATAAAATATATAATGTATACAAAAGTTAGGTGCAGCACTCGTTATTATATATAAAACGTTAATATATATATATATAATATGCAAAAGACAAAAAGTTGGTGCAGCACGTGAACAAATATATATAATATATAATGAACAATAAAAGCAAACAGCAAAGCAAATAGAGATATGTGAACGCGTGAGTGAGACGTGGGTGCAACGGGGGCAGAGAGACAAAATGGGCGTGGGTGTGGCGTGGCCCACGGGGCAAAAAAAATGCCACACACAAGCCATCACATGCCACCTCTCTTTGTGTTGCAATCATGACACACAAAGCTTTCAGTCCAGTTCTGAACTCGGAATTCGGAATTCAATTCCGTCTTCGGAAAATTAACCCGAACTCAATTATAAATATGAAAAATTATATAACCTTTCAATTTAAGCTCAGAATTAAATTTCGGTTTCCGATAAAAACACGGAATGTCCCAAATATCTCGGAAATCATCCGAAACATATAGACAAGTCTCCGAATCGCTCGGAACTCATCTATGGACAAATCCACACATAAAAATATAACAAAGAAGTGCAAGTGTGATAAGTGACATGTGAAGAGAATGCACACAAATGCAAGTATGCTAAGTGAGTGTGTGCACTAAATCTCTTCATAGAAAATTAAGCACTAAACATATACCTTTGGAGTGCTTAACACTTGCAAGGGCCTTGAGCTTGAACACATTCCTAAGCTACCCTTACATGATCCCCACATATGGTTTGATCACGAAATAAGCCAATTAAAAACTACGGGAATCCTTACAGTCATGATATAGGCAAAGGAGTAGTCCCCAACCGGGTCACTCATAGCAACGAGAGATAGAAGCATGCAAGATTTGCATATACATATAAGTCACTTTATGCACTTCAATTAATTTGAGAGAAACAAGGAGATTTATTTGAGAAAATGTGTGAATCCAACATGCTTTGCATACAAGACATATAGCATTTAAGTCCAAAATACAATGGTATTTGGCAAAGCAAATGACAAAGGTTTCTAATAAGAATTCAAACCAATTTCATCAATGTCATGAGAAAAGCAAGGATATGGAGATTATTGATTTCAAATTTCAGAGTAACTATATCCAACTTTATAAGCGAAACATGGCATGAGCGACTTTGCACCCTATTTGATTTTTCCGGATAAGATATCCGTATGATAGTAACCATGTTCAACTAATAAAGAAAGAGAGACATTTGGAATATAAATTCCTTTGAACGGATACAAGATCCTTTATTCATTTTGAGTCTCATAAGCTTTCACACAAGTTTTGCATTTTAAGAATATGCAATCATCAATTCATGCTTTTCATGAGAGCATGTTGTATGAATTTCATGCTTTTTCATTTGACATTAGCATGTTATAAAAGAATCATCATGTCATGGAGATAACTGTAGGGAAAAATACCGTAGTACACGCAGCGGAAGCGAGACTAAAAATAGATTTAGTAACCTTTTAAAATTTTTTCCTTTTTATGAACCTTAAACCCTTTAATCAATTAAACATATATATTATCTAACAAAAGAATAATACCTTTTGTCGCGTGATCTGTTGACTTACGTCGATGGTAATCCGCAAGATCTTCAATCCTAGCACGAACGTGGATCACCTAGGAGCGTGGTCTCCCTTTTCTTTGAATTGCAAACCTGTGAATGGACAAATAAACTTTTCTTTTCTTTGTTAGTCACAAAAACAATCAAAAGAAGACTAAAATTATTCCAGTCACTTTTGAGTTCTCAATCTAATGATCGAAACTCGCGTGAACCTAAATCGATGTTGTACACACAAGCTTATTGATGAACAAGCAAATAGTGTACCATCAAAGAATAATTTATTCACTCTTTTATGTTTTTAGTAGAATAAAAAAAATCTTTCTATGAATTGAGAAGAAGAAGAAAATAGAATCAAGCACCAAAAACCTAGAGCGGCCGAATTCTATAAGTCCACATATATAGGTGGCAAAATTTTCTTTCTCTCTTTCTATTAGGGTGGCCGAAAATAATAACCTAAAAGGGACTAGGGTTGCCGCAATACTCAAGCCAAAAAGGAGTTTGTATTGCACCCTAATTCCTATTTAGTTTAAGACTTCAAACCCTAATTCAATTCATAAATCTTTTATTCTTTTATTTGACTAAATAAAAAGACTTCTTATTTGATTAAATAAATAAAATTAATTATTTATTTCCTTATCAAACAAGTCTTTTACTTTTACTTTAGGAAATATATTTCCTGATCAGAAAAGATTTGTTTCTTAATTAATAAATTAATTAATTCTTATTTAATTAAAACAATGAAACAAAATAATATATTAGGTTAATAAACCACCTTGCCGCCCCACTTAAAATAAATGGGCCAAGATATTATTTTCTTATTTCATTTAATCCATTGGACTTTAAATAAAAAGCCCACATGTGAACTAGACCCATTCTTACTAAAAGAAACAAGCCCACATGCCTTTCATTAATATATTAATATAATTGAGCAGCCCATTACTTAAATAATGTGCAAATTATATTCTTAATATATTAAATGCAATTCTAGATGGACCCTTAAATTGGTCCAGTAGAATATATCAAGTGATCCATGCAAGTTCGTGTGGATTGGGGATCTTGGCGGGCCATCTAAATTTAAGCTTCAATAGACATAACCTAATCACAATCAACAAATGATTCACTTAGGTCCGATCCATTAATTTTAACTCATTCCACTAAGGAGCTAAAACTGAACTCTTAAATAAAGATAGAAAAGGAAGATGCTCCTCATTCATACCCTAGACAATCATATTGGAGATAGTGTATCCTCGTGATTAATATCAGTAATCGCCAAGAGTTCATAGACCGCCTATAACTCTCCAAGTTACCATATTTACTCATATGACCACGTTTTGAACTTGGATATTTTGACTTGTCCAGAAGCCATGTTTTCAATAGACACTATCGAAAACTCAACGTTGAGATTTAATATCCAATTACCTCAAAACATCCATATGATGATATTATACTCTCATTTAACAAAATGGAGCCACTGATGTCCATATCTATAAATGAAGTCCTCTATCGATTAACAAATGAATCTCACCAAACTATCGAGGATAGACTATGCGATATAATCGTACTCATTGATAACTCAAATGATATCACTTGCAACCATAAGTCCATCATTTATCTCAGGATTAAGATAGACTCTCCGATTGTCCTGATAATGAAAAGACTTTTATCTACTGACGGTTATAGATAAAGTATTTCATTGTGATCCAGTTCAATGCACCCAGTGCACTAGATTCTTTTACTCGAAGACACTCCGATGATTTTAGACTCATCATATCTCATTTGATCCCACTCAAATGCTAGTAAAAGAATTCTACAACTTTAACAAGATAAAGGTGCCCAACCTTTAACTTAAGTTGTGAACAATATTCAAGACTAACTAAAGAATTATGTCTACCACATACATATCCAGATGTACAAACAATTCTTCTTTTCTCATAGTCTTTAGACCTTATGATTATTTATTTTGACAATTATAATATTAAACTATAAATGCTATACGATTTGTTAAACCAGAAATCACTTTATTAATATGAAAAAGATTGTTAATTACAATATTACACTCTTGCTATTGAGCATAATCCTAACAATAACTATAGGTCATTCACATCATACTTCCTATGTAAATCTCCTAGTCCAAAAATGCATGTTTGAACATAAATATGACATGGATTGTAAACAAGCAAGGTTCACACTTATAGAATTTGAAAACATATATACATATGTACAACCAAGCTTACTCAAGCAATCAAAAGAAGAGGCTTAAGTTATTTCAAATTTTTTGCAAGTTACAAGAATGCAAAATAGCTCTCTTTGCTTGAGTTCCCCATATGGGATCAATCATAGAACACATCACTCCACAAGACATATCCCAATAGATCTACTAAGAGTTTTAAATCGACTAGCATCTAAGGGTTTAGTAAATAGGTCCGCAAGTTGATCATTAGTACCTACATGTTCAAGTACTATGCATTTATTTTCAACAAGCTCTCTAATGAAGTGATGGCGGATGTCAATATGCTTAATTCTAGAATGTTGTACCGGATTCTTGGAAATATTAATAGCACTCATGTTATCACAAAAGAGAGTGAGAGTACCTTGGTTGAATCCGTAGTCTACTAGCATTTGCTTCATCCAAAGGAGTTGTGTGCATCCACTCCCCGCGGCTATGTACTCGGCCTCGGCCGTGGACAAGGAAATCGAGTTTTGCTTCTTGCAAAACCAAGACACCAAGTTGTTGCCTAGAAAGAAGCAACCGCCCGATGTGCTCTTCCTATCATCACAATTTCCTGCCTAATCCGCATCACTAAAGCCAACAAGACTAGCATTAGTGTCAAAAGAGTACCAAATCCCATAGTTGGATGTCCCATTCACATAGCGAATGATTCTCTTTACGGAAGAGAGATGGGACTCCTTAGGATCCGCTTGGTACCTAGCACACACACCCACACTAAAGGAGATATCGGGCCTACTTGCGGTCAAATAAAGCAAGCTACCTATCATGCTCCGATATAGAGTTTGTTCCACACTTTTACCACTAGCATCCTTGCTTAGCTTCAAAGTGGTACTCATGGGTGTATCACAATGTTTGGCTTTCTCTAAACCAAACTTCTTCACTAGGTTCTTAGCATATTTGGCTTGGGTTATGAAAATCCCATCATTCATTTGCCTAATTTACAAACCTAGGAAGTAACTAAGCTCACCAACAAGACTCATCTCAAATTCATGAGACATGACATCAACAAATTGTTGGACCTTGGTGTTGTTGGTGGAGCCAAACACTATGTCATCAACATATATTTGAGCTATGAAAAGCTCATCATTGTCTCTCTTGATGAATAGTGTCTTGTCAACACTACCTCTTGTGTAGTTATTGTCAACAAGAAATTGAGTGAGGCGCTCATACCAAGCCCTCGGTGCTTGTTTCAACCCATATAGTGCCTTCTTGAGGCGATAGACATGGTTGGGGTGGTGTGCATCCACAAACCCCTTAGGTTGTTCAACAAACACTTCCTCTTGCAAGAAGCCATTGAGGAAGGCACTCTTGACGTCCATTTGGTGCAATTTGAACTTGTGCACACAAGAGATGGACAAGAGAAGCCTAATGGACTCTAAGCGGGCAACGGGAGCAAAAGTCTCCTCAAAGTCGATACCCTCAATTTGAGAGTACCCTTTGTAAGGATTCCCGTTGTTTTTAATTGGCTTATTTCGTGATCAAATCATAAATGGGGATACTTTGTAAGGGTAGTTTAAATGTTGTTGTTAGTGCATTAGGCCCTTTGAAGACCTCATTATTGACAAGCACCAAAGGTAATATTCTAAGTGCTTTCTTGTCTTGAAGAGATAGTTGCACACACTCACAACTCATGCATATGTTTAATCTTTGTATGTTGTGTTTCTTTGTGTTGTGCATAAATGATTATTTACATCTCTTCTTGCTTGATTTTATGATTGCATCTTGTGTTGAAAACATCATAGCATTTAGGCTTTAAAGATGCATCTTGTTTGACTTTGTACCCCTTGCAAAATTGCTTGAGGGATACATTTTTGGGACTGTGCGCTGGTCCACCAGCGCCGGTCGACCAGCGCCGCTCACCGGCGCAAATCGCCCAGTGGCGCGCCGCTGGTCGTGCGCTGGTGTGGACCAGCGCCGGCCACCAGCGCCGATCGCCCAGTATGGCGCCGCTGGACTGGCGCTGGTGGAAGCGCCTGTCGTCCAGCGCTCAAGCCAAAATTGGCTTGTGCGCTGGTCCTGCGCTGGTCCACCAGCGCAGGTCCACCAGCGCACAGAGTATTTTTCTGGCGAGTTTTCAAAACGACCTCACTTCACTTATGGCCTCTATATATATGCTAACTTGATTTTAGGTCATTTACAAGAGTTCTTATTCATGCTTCATACTTAGGATATTTTTCAAGAGAAGAAAAATACACAAAGAACTCATTTTTAATTACTCAAACACAATTTCATGATCATCAATCATCATCTAGCATCATCTTAGATCATCTAGATGTCATCTAGCATGGAATCTTCATCATACTTTGCTTGGTAAGCTTTTCACTAATATCTTACATATTTTGTGTTTAATTTATCTAGCAAATCTCAATTAATTACTTGATTGTTATTTTGTATGCTCTAGATACAAAATTGAGATTAGTATGATGTATGTTTGAGAAGTTGTATTGTGCTAGCATATTAGGTTTTATACTTGATATTGATTAGCTTAACTATTTGACATGTCATTTAGTTTTGATATCTAGGATTGTTCTTAATTGCATATTAATCATCTTAGATAAGCATATAGGGTTTCCCTTGCTCTATGTTGCATTTTGGATATTTTCATATATTCACTTAGGGTTGTATTCTCTTCAAGAGAAGCTAAGTCTTGTGTGTAGCAATCGGGATTAGGTTGCTTAGATCGCAAGCAAATTGGACTAGGTTCACTCATACCGGGATTAGGTAGGTGTGTGATTACTTCCGGGATTAGGTTGTAATCGTTTGCACATTTAGTGGATTCGAGGTTCGAGTGTGGCTTACTTACATAGCCCGTGGTTTTTCCCGTGAGGGTTTCCACGTAAAAATTCAAGTGTTAATTTAATTTCCGCACCATATTACACTTGCTTGTTTATATTATCTTGAGGGTAATTTTGTAATTTTGACTAACACGAAAAATTGGGTAAAAAGCGTAAAATCTATTCACCCCCCCTCTAGATAGCTTTATACACACCGTGGTATATTTAGTTTCAATTGGTATCAGAGCGGGTTCCTAGACATACATAGGTGATCCTTGCTTTATTTTGGTGTGTTTTGCATTTTGTGTGATTTTTGATTATTCATACATTTGCATTCATTTCATTCATTCATAAACACTATGAGTGGAAACGGTGGAAATGGTGGTGGCCACGAAGGAGCTTCTAGCACAAGGCCTCCACTTCTTACCGGTTTGAACTATTCCCAATGGAAAGGGAAGATGAAATCCTACATATGCCAAATTCATGACCGTGCATGGATGGCGGTGGAAGACGGATATGATCTCCCTATGATGACTCCCGCGGGTGGAGGACAAGATGTTTTGAAGCCTAAGGCGCAATGGAACGCGCAAGAGTTTGAGGCTTCTAAGTGGAATAGGAAGGCGATGCATGCCATTATGTGTGCCATGGATGAGAATCAGTACAAGCTTATTCAGAATACTCAAATTGCCAAAGTGGCATGGGACATCCTTCAAGTTGCACATGAGGGAACCGAGGTGGTGAAGGAGTCCAAGCTTCAAGTCCTCCAAACTCAATTTGAGTTACTTAGGATGGGAGAGGATGAATGCTTCAACGACTTCGAAATCAAATTGATGGACATAGTAAATCAAAGCCATCAACTCGGAGACCCGTATTCGGATAGGAGAGTCAAGCAAAAAATTATGAGATCTCTCCCCGATAGGTTTGAATCAAAGGTGACGGCCATAGAAGAAAATAGTGGCTACATGGATATGAAGCCAAGTGAGGTAATTGGGCGTCTCCTTGCATATGAGTCTAGGAAGGCTCCTAGCAACACTACTCCTCCTAAGAAGTCTAAAGGAATAGCTTTGAAAGCATCTAAGGATGAAAAGGAGGCAAAGCATGAATCGGATGAAGACCTTGCCTTATTTGTGAAACGGTTCAACAAGGTTATGGGGTTCAAGAAGAAGAAGGGATTTGGGTCAAGAGGACAAGATTTGAAGAAAAAGAGTTCCTTCAAGAAGTTTGAGCCTAGACAAGAGAGGACCGAAAGGAAAGGGGTCCGATGCTTTGAGTGTGGTGGGATTGGTCACTTTGCCCCCGAATGTGCGAATCACAATGAGAGGAAGAAGGGTAAAGTGATGGCCGCCACATGGAGTGGGAGTAGTGATGGTTCCAATGAGGAAGATGAGTCTTCAAGTGAGGAAGAGCTCATGGCTAACTTCCTAGCTTTTGCATCTTCTCACAAGAGCAAAAGTGCTAGTGAAAAGGAAGATTTGAGTCAAGAGGAAATTGACTCTAGTGAAGAAGAAAGTGACTCCTCTTCTAATTCCAAGAAGAAGTTTGTGGAGCAAAAGGTGCTTGCTAAATACCATGCCGAGTTCAATGATTTAGCACTTAAAAGCACAAGAAAGATTGAGAGGTTGAGAGAAGAAAACCTTGAACTTTCGGCTCACAATGACCACTTAAGTGAACAAGTGGAAAGATTGAAGAGGAGAGAGGATAAGCTAATTGAGGAGTTAGACTTGTCCAAGAGAAGTGAAGAAGGCTTGAAGAGGGAACTTGTAGAAGCTAAAGGGTCCTTGGCTAGGATAGATTCTAGCACCAAGAAGCTTGATCATTTACTTGGTGTTGGAAAGAGTCCAAGTGACAAGAGAGGTCTTGGGTATGAAGATGGCAAGAAAATCTCAACCTCTAACAAGACCATATTTGTCAAGAGCTTGAAGAATGAAGAAACTTCATTTGTGCAACCTCCTAAGAAAAAGTTAGAAATAGGACAAAGTTCTAATGCACAAGTGAAAATGGGGCCAAGAAGGAAAACTCAAGCTCAACCTCCTAAGGTTCCTCAAGCCAACACTCCTCCCAAATTGGCTCACAAAGGAAAGAGACCAATCATGCAACCTCAAGCTTGGAAGCAACCAAGACCGGTTCAACAACGAAGATGGATTGAACCCTCATATCCACAAAGACATGGACGTACTCAAAGGCGAGGTATGATTCCCTTTTTCATTCCTATTTGTCACTTTTGTGGTTGTGATGGTCATATTAGACCAAATTGCTTTCAATATATTAAAATGTGTAGAAAACAAAGCATGATTGAAAAGAGAAAGAATAGAGCCAAGATGCATGTTTCTAGGAATGAAAATGTTGATTTGCATGATCCTAGAAATAGTAGAGCACATGTACCAAAGGCCACTAAGAAAGCTAAAATTGTTGCTAAGTGGATTAGAAAGAATGAAAATGTTTGCCATGTTGCACAAATAGCCTTGAAGGCAAATTCTTCTAATTTTTGGTACTTGGATAGTGGGTGCTCTAGGCACATGATGGGAAACAAGAGTTTCTTCGAGACTCTTGTTATGGAGGAAGGTGGAAATGTCACTTTTGGTGATGGATCCAAAAGAAATGTTGTAGGGAAAGGAACCATTTCCGTTCCCGGATTACCCTCCTTATCCAATGCTTTATTTGTTGATGGCTTGAAAGCCAATTTAATTAGCATTTCACATCTTAGTGATGAAGGATATTCCGTCTTGTTCTCTAAAGATTATTGCTCTATCCTAAAACCCGATGGACAAACCTTGTTGAAGGGCATGAGATCTAGCGACAATTGTTATTGTCTTGAAGCTAGAATTGTATCTAATCATGTGTCCATGGATGAGCAAATTGAGTTGTGGCATGAAAGACTTGGCCACATGAACTTTAGGGATCTACGGACCCTTGGAAAGTTCAATTGTGTGCGTGGCCTCCCTAAGCTTGGGAAGAAAGCCAATGGTATTTGTGGACCTTGCCAACAAGGAAAGCAAACCAAAAGCATGCACAAAAAGGGTAAGTATCTCACCACCAAGGAGCCACTTGAGCTTCTCCACATGGACCTCATGGGTCCCATGCAAACCGAAAGTTTGGGTGGAAAGAGATACATTTTTGTTTGTGTTGATGATTTCTCTAGATTTACATGGACATATTTTCTTAGAGAAAAATCCGAAACTTTTGATAAGTTTAAAATGCTTTGTACTAAATTGCAAAATGAAATGAATTCTAACATTAGAAGCATTAAACGGATTAGAAGTGACCATGGGAGAGAATTTGAGAATGCCACCTTTGAAACCTTTTGTAATGGTTTAGGCATCTCCCATGAATTTTCTGCTCCTAGGACACCTCAACAAAATGGAGTTGTTGAGAGGAAGAATAGGGTCCTCCAAGAGATGGCCCGTGTGATGTTGCTTAGCAACAATGTCCCTAGGAACCTATGGGTCGAAGCCATTAACACGGCTTGCTATATAGGAAATAGAGTGTTCCTAAGGCCCGGTACTAGAAACACCTCCTATGAGTTATGGAAAGGCAAGAGGCCAAATGTTAGCTACTTCCACACTTTTGGAAGCAAATGCTACATTTTGAATGACCGTGATCAACTTGGCAAGTTTGATGCTAAGAGTGATGAGGGTATTTTTATTGGCTATGCCTTAAATAGTAGAGCCTATAGAGTTTTCAATTTAAAGACTCTAAGTGTTATGGAATCATCCAATGTCGTATTTGATGATACTAGGCTCAAGTCTAATGATCATGAGGAGGAGGTTATTTTTAGTGATGATTCTCCTTTGGAGGAGGTTGTGGTGTCGCCTAATGTTGGGACATCTAATGTCAACAATGATGGCACACAACCTATTGATAGAGTTCCTCTCTTGGACTCTAAAGAACCCGCTCCATGGGTTAGGAAACTCCATGATAAAGAAGATATCATTGGAAAGGTAAATGAGGGTGTTAGGACTAGACGCCAACTTGCTAATCTTATTAGCTATACATGTTACACCTCTCAAATTGAACCCAAAAAGGTTGAAGAAGCCTTAAATGATGAATTTTGGGTTCTTGCCATGCAAGAAGAGCTAAGCCAATTCGAAAGGAATGAGGTTTGGACTCTAGTTCCTAGGCCTAAGACCACTAATGTCATAGGCACCAAATGGATATTTAGGAACAAATCCGATGAGGATGGCAACATAGTGCGGAACAAGGCTAGACTTGTAGCACAAGGGTACTCTCAAATTGAGGGTATCGACTTTGAGGAGACTTTTGCTCCCGTTGCCCGCTTAGAGTCCATTAGGCTTCTCTTGTCCATCTCTTGTGTGCACAAGTTCAAATTGCACCAAATGGACGTCAAGAGTGCCTTCCTCAATGGCGTCTTGCAAGAGGAAGTGTTTGTTGAACAACCTAAGGGGTTTGTGGATGCACACCACCCCAATCATGTCTATCGCCTCAAGAAGGCACTTTATGGGTTGAAACAAGCACCGAGGGCTTGGTATGAGCGCCTCACTCAATTTCTTGTTGACAACAACTACACAAGAGGTAGTGTTGACAAGACACTATTCATCAAGAGAGACAATGATGAGCTTTTCATAGCTCAAATATATGTTGATGATATAGTTTTTGGCTCCACCAACAACACCAAAGTCCAACAATTTGTTGATGTCATGTCTCTTGAATTTGAGATGAGTCTTGTTGGTGAGCTTAGTTACTTCCTAGGTTTGCAAATTAGGCAAATGCATGATGGGATTTTCATAACCCAAGCCAAATATGCTAAGAACCTAGTGAAGAAGTTTGGTTTAGAGAAAGCCAAACATTGTGATACACCCATGAGTACCACTTTGAAGCTAAGCAAGGATGCTAGTGGTAAAAGTGTGGAACAAACTCTATATCGTGGCATGATAGGTAGCTTGCTTTATTTGACCGCAAGTAGGCCCGATATATCTTTTAGTGTGGGTGTGTGTGCTAGGTACCAAGCGGATCCTAAGGAGTCCCACCTCTCTTCCGTGAAGAGGATCATTCGCTATGTGAATGGGACATCCAACTATGGGATTTGGTACTCTTTTGACACTAATGCTAGTCTAGTTGGCTTTAGTGATGCGGATTGGGCAGGAAATTGTGATGATAGTAAGAGCACATCGGGCGGTTGCTTCTTTCTAGGCAACAACTTGGTGTCTTGGTTTTGCAAGAAGCAAAACTCGATTTCCTTGTCCACGGCCGAGGCCGAGTACATAGCCGCGGGGAGTGGATGCACACAACTCCTATGGATGAAACAAATGCTTGTAGACTACGGATTCAACCAAGGTACTCTCACTCTCTTTTGTGATAACATGAGTGCTATTAATATTTCCAAGAATCCGGTTCAACATTCTAGAACTAAGCATATTGACATCCGCCATCACTTCATTAGAGAGCTTGTTGTTAAAACTCTTAGTAGATCTATTGGGATATGTCTTGTGGAGTGATGTTCTATGATTGACCCCATATGGGGAACTCAAGCAAAGAGAGCTATTTTGCATTCATGTAACTTGCAAAAAATTTGAAATAACTTATGCCTCTTCTTTTGATTGCTTGAGTAAGCTTGGTTGTACATATGTATATATGCTTTCAAATTCTATAAGTGTGAACCTTGCTTGTCTACAACCCATGTCATATTTATGTTCAAACATGCATTTTTGGACTAGGAGATTTACATAGGAAGTATGATGTGAATGACCTATAGTTATCTCCATGACATGATGTTTCTTACATAACATGCTAATGCTAAATGAAAAAGCATGAAATTCATACAACATGCTCACATGAAAAGCATGAATTGATGATTGCATATTCTTAAAAATGCAAAACTTGTGTGAAAGCTTATGAGACTCAAAATGAATAAAGGATCTTGTATCCGTTCAAAGGAATTTACATTCCAAATGTCTCTCTTTCTTTATTAGTTGAACATGGTTACTATCATACGGATATCTTATCCGAAAAAATCTAATAGGGTGCAAAGTCGCTCATGCCATGTTTCGCTTATAAAGTTGGATATAGTTACTCTTAAATTAAAATCAATAATCTCTATATCCTTGCTTTTTCCATGACATTGGTGAAATTGGTTTGAATTCGAATTAGAAACCTTTGTCATTTGCTTTGCCAAATACCATTGTATTTTGGACTTGAATGCTATATGTCTTGTATGCAAAGCATGTTGGATTCACACATTTTCTCAAATAAATCTCCTTGTTTCTCTCAAATTAATTGAAGTGCATAACGTGACTTATATGTATATGCATATCTTGCATGCTTCTATCTCTCGTTGCTATGAGTGACCCGGTTGGGGACTACTCCTTTGCCTATATCATGACAAAAAGGGGGAGTAGGATATTGTAAGGGGAGTTGCAAAATAGAGAAGCTATTGTGCACTTTGGGGAGATAAAACATTGAGGGGGAGTAACCCTTTGAGGGGGAGCATTGCATTTATCATACATTGCATACATTTGCTAATGTTGTGCCTAAATTCTAAAAATGCAAATGCTTGGTATTATTCTCACATGATTAATCTCACACTTTACTTGAATTGGAATGTTAGAAACTCTTTTCAGGGATTGATTATTCTACAAGAGGATTGAAGACTTCAAGTTGCATTCTCTTATCTCTTTGTAATGTAGAATATCATTGTAATCCCGTAGTTTCTATTTTGTTGTGAGGATTTAATGTGAGTGATGGTTTTGTCACGAAATAGCCAAAGGGGGAGATTGTAAGGATTCCCGTTGTTTTTAATTGGCTTATTTCGTGATCAAATCATAAATGGGGATACTTTGTAAGGGTAGTTTAAATGTTGTTGTTAGTGCATTAGGCCCTTTGAAGACCTCATTATTGACAAGCACCAAAGGTAATATTCTAAGTGCTTTCTTGTCTTGAAGAGATAGTTGCACACACTCACAACTCATGCATATGTTTAATCTTTGTATGTTGTGTTTCTTTGTGTTGTGCATAAATGATTATTTACATCTCTTCTTGCTTGATTTTATGATTGCATCTTGTGTTGAAAACATCATAGCATTTAGGCTTTAAAGATGCATCTTGTTTGACTTTGTACCCCTTGCAAAATTGCTTGAGGGATACATTTTTGGGACTGTGCGCTGGTCCACCAGCGCCGGTCGACCAGCGCCGCTCACCGGCGCAAATCGCCCAGTGGCGCGCCGCTGGTCGTGCGCTGGTGTGGACCAGCGCCGGCCACCAGCGCCGATCGCCCAGTATGGCGCCGCTGGACTGGCGCTGGTGGAAGCGCCTGTCGTCCAGCGCTCAAGCCAAAATTGGCTTGTGCGCTGGTCCTGCGCTGGTCCACCAGCGCAGGTCCACCAGCGCACAGAGTATTTTTCTGGCGAGTTTTCAAAACGACCTCACTTCACTTATGGCCTCTATATATATGCTAACTTGATTTTAGGTCATTTACAAGAGTTCTTATTCATGCTTCATACTTAGGATATTTTTCAAGAGAAGAAAAATACACAAAGAACTCATTTTTAATTACTCAAACACAATTTCATGATCATCAATCATCATCTAGCATCATCTTAGATCATCTAGATGTCATCTAGCATGGAATATTCATCATACTTTGCTTGGTAAGCTTTTCACTAATATCTTACATATTTTGTGTTTAATTTATCTAGCAAATCTCAATTAATTACTTGATTGTTATTTTGTATGCTCTAGATACAAAATTGAGATTAGTATGATGTATGTTTGAGAAGTTGTATTGTGCTAGCATATTAGGTTTTATACTTGATATTGATTAGCTTAACTATTTGACATGTCATTTAGTTTTGATATCTAGGATTGTTCTTAATTGCATATTAATCATCTTAGATAAGCATATAGGGTTTCCCTTGCTCTATGTTGCATTTTGGATATTTTCATATATTCACTTAGGGTTGTATTCTCTTCAAGAGAAGCTAAGTCTTGTGTGTAGCAATCGGGATTAGGTTGCTTAGATCGCAAGCAAATTGGACTAGGTTCACTCATACCGGGATTAGGTAGGTGTGTGATTACTTCCGGGATTAGGTTGTAATCGTTTGCACATTTAGTGGATTCGAGGTTCGAGTGTGGCTTACTTACATAGCCCGTGGTTTTTCCCGTGAGGGTTTCCACGTAAAAATTCAAGTGTTAATTTAATTTCCGCACCATATTACACTTGCTTGTTTATATTATCTTGAGGGTAATTTCGTAATTTTGACTAACACGAAAAATTGGGTAAAAAGCGTAAAATCTATTCACCCCCCCTCTAGATAGCTTTATACACACCGTGGTATATTTAGTTTCACCCTTGTGCTACAAGTCTAGCCTTGTTCCGCACTATGTTGCCCTTCTCATCGGATTTGTTCCTAAATATCCATTTAGTACCTATGACATTAGTGGTCTTAGGCCTAGAAACTAGAGTCCAAACCTCATTCCTTTCGAATTGGTTTAGCTCTTCTTGCATGGCAAGAACCCAAAATTCATCATTCAAGGCTTCATCAACCTTTTTGGGTTCTATTTGAGAGGTGTAACATGTAAAGCTAATTAGATTAGCTATTTGTCGCCTAGTCCTAACACCCTCATTAACATCTCCAATAACATCCTCTTTGTTATGGAGTCTTCTAACCCATGGAGCGGGTTCATTAGAGTCCAAGTTAGGAACTCTAGTAATAGGTTGTGTGACTTCATTAGATGTCCCAACATTGGGAGTCACCACAACCCTCTCCAAAAGAGAGTCATCCTCTAAAACATCCTCCTCCTCATGGTCATTAGACTTGAGCCTTGTATCATCAATGACAACATTCGATGATTCCATGACGGTTCGAGTCTTCAAGTTGAAAACTCTATAGGCTCTACTATTCAAGGCATAGCCAATAAAGATACCCTCATCACTCTTAGCATCAAACTTGCCAAGTTGATCACGGTCATTTAAAATGTAGCATTTGCTCCCAAATGTGTGGAAGTAGCTAACATTTGGCTTCCTACCCTTCCATAGCTCATAGGAGGTGTTTCTAGATCCGGGCCTTAGGAAAACTCTATTCCCTATATAGCAAGCCGTATTGACGGCTTCGGCCCATAGGTTCCTAGGGACATTGTTGCTAAGCAACATCACTCGGGCCATCTCTTGGAGGACCCTATTCTTCCTCTCAACAACTCCATTTTGTTCAGGTGTCCTAGGAGCCGAAAACTCATGGGAGATGCCTAAGCTATCATAATAGCTTTCAAAAGATGCATTCTCAAATTCCCTCCCATGGTCACTTCTAATCCGTTTAGTGCTTCTAATGTTAGACTTCATTTCATTTTGTAATTTAGTACAAAGCAATTTAAACTTATCAAAAGTTTCGGATTTTTCTCTAAGAAAATATGTCCATGTAAATCTAGAGAAATCATCAACACAAACAAAAATGTATCTCTTTCCACCCAAACTTTCGGTTTGCATGGGACCCATGAGGTCCATGTGGAGAAGCTCAAGCGGCTCCTTGATGGAGAGATACTTGCCCTTTTTGTGCATGCTTTTGGTTTGTTTTCCTTGTTGGCAAGGTCCACAAATACTATTGGCTTTCTTCCCAAGCTTAGGGAGGCCACGCACACACTCGAACTTTCCAAGGGTTCTTAAATCCCTAAAGTTCATGTGGCCAAGTCTTTCATGCCACAGCTCAACTTGCTCATCCACGGACACATTGTTTGAGACTATACTAGCTTCAAGACAATAACAATTGTCGTTAGAACTCATACCTTTCAACAAGGTTTGTCCATCGGGCTTTAGGATAGAGCAATCATTTTTACTAAACAAGACGGAATATCCTTCATCACTTAGATGTGAAATGCTTATTAAATTGGCTTTCAAGCCATCAACAAATAAAGCATCCGATAAGTAGGGTAATCCAGGAACGAAAATGGTTCCTTTCCCTACAACTTTCTTTTTGGATCCATCACCAAAAGTGACATATCCACCTTCCTCCATAACAAGAGTCTCGAAGAAACTCTTGTTTCCCGTCATGTGCCTAGAGCACCCACTATCCAAATACCAAAAATTAGAAGAATTTGCCTTCAAGGCTATTTGTGCAACATGGCAAACATTTTCATTCTTTCTAATCCACTTAGCAACAATTTTAGCTTTCTTAGTGGTCTTTGGTACATGTGCTCTACTATTCCTAGGATCATGCAAATCAATATTATCATTCCTAGGAACATGCATCATGACTCTTTTCTTTTTCTTCTCTATCATGCTTCTAGTTTTGCACATTTTTATATAGCGAAAGCAATGTGGTCTAATATGACCATCAAATCCACAAAAGTGACAAATAGGAGTAAAATAAGGAATCATACCTTGTCCTTGTCTTTGTGGACGAAAGGGTTCAATGCGTCTTCGTTGTTGAACCGGTCTAGGTTGCTTCCAAGCTTGAGGTTGCATGATAGGCCTCTTTCCTTTGTGAGCCATTTGAGGAGGAATGTTGGCTTGAGAGACCCTAGGGGGTTGAGCTTGAGGTTGCCTTCTTGGCCCCATCTTCACTTGTACATTTGAACATTGTCCTACTTCTAACTTCTTCCTAGGAATTTGCACAAATGAAGTTTCTTCTTTCCTCAAACTCTTGACAAACACGGTCTTGTTAGAGCTTGAGATCTTCTTGCCATCTTCATACCCAAGACCCCTCTTGTCACATGGACTCTTTCCAACACCAAGCATATGGTCAAGCTTCTTGGTGCTAGAATCCATCCTAGTCATAGATTCTCTAACTTCTTCAAGCTCCCTCTTTAGGCTATCTTCATTCCTCCTAGATAAGACTAACTCCTTTTTTAGCTTATCTTCCATCTTCTTGAATTTTTCCACTTGTTCACTTAAGTGGTCATTATGAGATGCAAGCTCAAGATTTTCTTCTCTCAACATCTTGATCTTTCTTGTGCTCTTGATTGCTAAACCATTAAATTCGGCATGATATTTAGCAAGCACCGTTTTCTCTACAAATCCATTCATGGAGTTAGAAGAGGAATCACTTTCTACTTCACTTGAGTCATTTTCCTCTTGACTCATTTCCTCTCTCTCACTAGCACTTTTGCTTTTATGTGAGGAGGCAAAAGCTAGGAGATTAGCCATGAGCTCTTCATCATCCGAAGACTCATCTCCCTCATAGGAGTCATCACTACTTCCACTCCAAGTGGCGGCCATCACTTTTCCCTTTTTCCTCTCATTGTGATTTGCACATTTGGGGGCAAAGTGACCTTTGCCACCACACTCGAAACATCGGACCCCTTTTCTTTCGGTCCTCTCTTGCCTAGGTTCAAACTTCTTGAAAGAGCCCTTTTTCTTCAAATCTTGTCCTTTTGATCCAAAGCTCTTTCTTCTAAACTTCATAACCTTGTTGAACCTTTTTATAAACAAGGCAAGGTCTTCATCCGAGTCAACCTTCTTTTCCTCCTTTTCATCCTTGGAGGTTTTTAAAGCAATTCCTTTTTGCTTTTTAGTGGGTGTGGAGATAGGCCCCTTCCTAGACTCATAAGCTAGAAGTCTCCCAATCACCTCACTCGGCTTCATATCCTTATATCCACTATTTTCTTCTAAAGCCGTCACCTTAGATTCAAACCTATCGGGTAGAGATCTCATAATCTTTTGCTTGATTCTCCTATCCGAATATGGATCACCAAGTTGATGGCTTTGGTTGACTATATCCATCAACTTGATCTCGAAGTCGTTGAAGCACTCATTCTCCTCCATCTTAAGCATCTCGAATTGAGTTTGGAGGACTTGAAGTTTAGAGTCCTTCACCACTTCGGTTCCCTCATGTGCAATCTCTAGGATGTCCCAAGCCTCCTTAGCTATCCTAGTATTTTGAATTAATTTATATTGATTTTCGTCCATAGCACACAAGATGGCATGCATCGCCTTCCTATTACACTTTGAAGCATCAAACTCATGCGCGTTTCATTGCGCCTTAGGCTTCAAAACATCTTCTCCTCCACCTGCGGGAGTCATCATAGGGAGATCATATCCGTCTTCCACCGCCATCCATGCACGGTCATGAATTTGGCATATGTAGGATTCCATCTTCCCTTTCCATTGGGAATAGTTCAAACCGGTAAGAAGTGGAGGCCTTGTGCTAGAAGCACCTTCGTTGCCACCACCATTTCGACCATTTCCACTCATAGTGTTTATGAATGAATGAAATGAATGAAAATGTATGAATGATCAAAAATCACACAAAATGCAAAACACACCAAAATAAGCAAGGATCACCTATGTATGTCTAGGAACCCGCTCTGATACCAATTGAAACTAAATATAGCACGGTGTGTATAAAACTATCAAGAGGGGGGGTGAATAGATTTTACGCTTTTTACCCAATTTTTTGTGTTAGTCAAAATTACGAAATTACCCTCAAGATAATATAAACAAGCAAGTGTAATATGGTGCGGAAATTAAAACAACACTTGATTTTTACGTGGAAACCCTCACGGGAAAAACCACGGGCTATGTAAGTAAGCCACACTTGAACCTCGAATCCACTAAATGTGCAAACGATTACAACTTAATCCCGGAAGTAATCACACACCTACCTAATCCCGGTATGAGTGAACCTAGTCCAATTTTGCTTGCGATCTAAGCAACCTAATCCCGGATGCTACACACAAGACTTACTTTCTCTATGAAGAGAAAACAACCCTAAGTGAATATATGTGAATATCCAAAATGCAACATAGAGCAAGGGAAACCCTATATGCTTATCTAAGATGATTAATATGCAATTAAGAACAATCCTAGATATCAAAACTAAATGACATGTCAATTAGTTTAGCTAATCAATATTAAGCACAAAACCTAATATGCTAGCACAATACAACTTCTCAAACATACATCATGTTAGGATTATGCTCAATAGCAAGAGTGTAATATTGTAATTAACAATCTTTTTCATATTAATAAAGTGATTTCTGGTTTAACAAATCGTATAGCATTTATAGTTTAATATTATAATTGTCAAAGTAAATAATCATAAGGTCTAAAGACTATGAGAAAAGAAGAATTGTTCGTACATCTGGATATGTATGTGGTAGACACAATTCTTTAGTTAGTCTTGAATAATGTTCACAACTTAAGTTAAAGGTTGGGCACCTTTATCTTGTTAAAGTTGTAGAATTCTTTTGCTAGCATTTGAGTGGGATCAAATGAGATATGATGAGTCTAAAATCATCGGAGTGTCTTCGAGCAAAAGGATCTAGTGCACTGGGTGCATTGAACTGGGTCACAATGAAAAGCTTTATCTAGAACCGTCAATAGATAATAGTCTTTTCATTATCAGGACAATCGGAGAGTCTATCTTAATCCTGAGATAAATGATGGACTTATGGTTGCAAGTGATATCATTTGAGTTATCAATGAGTATGATTATATCGCATAGTCTATCCTCGATAGTTTGGTGATATTCATTTGTTAATCGATAGAGGACTTCATTTATAGATATGGACATTGTGGCTCCATTTATTAAATGAGAGTATAATATCATCATATGGATGTTTTGAGGTAATTGGATATTAAATCTCAACGTTGAGTTTTCGATAGTGTCTATTGAAAACATGGCTTCTGGACAAGTCAAAATATCCAAGTTCAAAACGTGGTCATATGAGTAAATATGGTAACTTGGAGAGTTATAGGCGGTCTATGAACTCTTGGCGATTACTGATATTAATCACGAGGATACACTTTCTCCAATATGATTGTCTAGGGTATGAATGAGGAGCATCTTCCTTTTCTATCTTTATTTAAGAGTTCAATTTTAGCTCTTTAGTGGAATGAGTTAAAATTAATGGATCGGACCTAAGTGAATCATTTGTTGATTGTGATTAGGTTATGTCTATTGAAGCTTAAATTTAGATGGCCCGCCAAGATCCCCAATCCACACGGACTTGCATGGATCACTTGATATATTCTACCGGACCAATTTAAGGGTCTATCTAGAATTGCATTTAATATATTAAGAATATAATTTGTACATTATTTATGTAATGGGCTGCTCAATTATATTAATATATTAATGAATGACATGTGGGCTTGTTTCTTTTAGTAAGAATGGGTCTGGTTCACATGTGGGCTTTTTATTTAAAGTTCAATGGATTAAATGAAATAAAGAAAATAATATATAGCCCATTTGTTTAAGTGGGGTGGCAAGAAGGTTTTATAACCTAATATATTATTTTGTTTCATTGTTTTAATTAAATAAGAATTAATTAATTTATTAATTAATTGTTTAATTAAGAAACAAATCTTTTCTGAATAGGAAATATATTTCCTAGAGTAATACTATTGTAGTAGTTTACTAAAAGTAAAAAACTTGTTTGAAAAGAAAATAAATAATTAATTTTATTTATTTAAATCAAATAAGAAGTCTTTTTTATTTAGTCAAATAAAGGAATAAAAGATTTATGAATTAAATTAGGGTTTGAAGTCTTAAACTAAATAGGAATTAGGGTGCAATACAAACTCCTTTGGGCTTGAGAATTGCGGCAACCCTAGTCCCTTTTAGGTTAGGATTTTCGGCCACCCTAAAGAAAAAGAAGAGAAGAAAATTTGGCAACCTATATATACACTCTTATAGATTTCGGCCAACCTAATGCTTGGTGCTTGAGATTCTATTTTCTTCTTCTTCTCAATTCATAGAGAGATTATTTTATTCTACTAAAACATAAAAAAGTGTTAGATTATTCTTTGATGGTATACTATTTGCTTATTCATCAATAAGCTTGTGTGTACGACATCGATCTAGGTTCACGCGAGTTTCGATCATTAGATTGAGAACTCAAAAGTGACCGGAATAATCTTAGTATTCTTTTAATTGTTTTTGTGACTAACAAAGAAAAGAAAAGTTTGTTTGTCCATTCACAGGTTTGCAATTCAAAGAAAAGGGAGACCACGCTCCTAGGTGATCCACGTTCGTGCTAGGATTGAAGATCTTGCGGATTACCATCGACGTAAGTCAATCGGATCATGCGACAAAAGGTATTATTCTTTTGTTAGATAATATATATGTTTAATTGATTAAAGGGTTTAAGGTTCATAAAAGGGAAAATTTTTTGAAAGTCACTAAATCTATTTTTAGTCTCGCTTCCGCTGCGTGTACTATGGTATTTTTCCCTACACATCATACTAATCTCAATCTTGTATTCAAGGAATATAAAATCACATACAAGTAATTAAATTGAGATTGCTAGATAAGAGAAACACAAAATATGTAAGATATTAGTGAAAAGCTTACCAAGCAAAGTATGATGAAGAATCCATGCTAGATGACATCTAGATGATCTAAGATGATGCTAGATGATGATTGATGATCATGGAAAAAGTGTTTGAGTGATTAAAAATGAGTTCTTGGAATTTTTCTTCTCTTTGAAAAATATCCTAAGTATGAAATCTGAATATGAACTCTTGTTGTTGACCTAAAGTTAAAGTGGCATATATATAGGGTGTCAAGATGAAGTGTGGTCGTTTTGATAAGTGACACCAATATTGCCTTGGGCGCTGTACGTAGAGCGCCCCTTGTACAACGCCCCTACTCTGTTCTCACGGGAAAACAGAGGGGCGCTGTGCGAACAGCGCTTTGTACAGCGCTCGTACAGTGCCCAATAAAAAAGCATCAGACCTGATGCATTTAAATGACATTTTTTGCATCAGGTATGAGGGGCGCTGTTCGAACAGCGCTTTGAACAGCGCCCTTTGCAATGCTTGAATTATAAGAATGTGCATGACAAGGCAATTGTTCATGAGCATTAAAGCACACATAAAAGACACACAACATACAAGGATTAAACATATGCATGAGTTGTGAGTGTGTGCAACTATCTCTTCAAGACAAGTAAGCACTTAGAGTATTACCTTTGGTGCTTGTCAATAGTGAGGTCTTCAAAAGGGCCTAAGCAATAACAACAACATCTAAGCTACCCTTACAAAGCATCCCCACATATGGTTTGATCACGAAATAAGCCAATTAAAAACAACGGGAATCCTAACAATCTTTAAAGCTCTTGTAAATGAAAAGAAGATGTCTTTGGAGAAGATGAGCAAGCAAAGTGAAGTCATCAAGGAGCATGAAAAGACCATTGAAAATTATTTTTCAAAGGTGGAAGAAAGTGCTCAAGAGCTAGATGATCTAAGAGAAGATTTTACAATGAAGTTGTTTGCCATGGAAGGAGAGATTAAGCAAAAAGAGAACTCTTTGTCTATCATGAAGATAAAGGAGTGTGACCTTATAGATGAAGTCAAATCTCTCAAAGAGTCTATTAATGGCATGAAAATTGGAGCCATTAAGCTTGATGAAGTGATAAAACTTGGAAAGCGTCATGGAGATATGAGTGGCTTGGGTTTTGTAGAAGAAGTTAAGAAGACTCCTACAACCAAGAACAAGTCAAGAATTTCCAAGGAGAAGAAAGACTTAACTACAATTCCTTCCAACATCAAAGACAAAGACAAGAAGAGCTATGGAACTTCTCAACCGACTTCTCAACCAAAGCATGCACTGTTAGGATTATGCTCAATAGCAAGAGTATAATGACGTAATTAACAATCTTTTTCATATTAATAAAGTGATTTCTGGTTTAACAAATCGTATAGCATTTATAGTTTAATATTATAATTGTAAAAGTAAATAATCATAAGGTCTAAAGACTATGGGAAAAGAAGAATTGTTCGTACATCTGGATATGTATGTGGTAGACACAATTCTTTAGTTAGTCTTGAATAATGTTCACAACTTAAGTTAAAGGTTGGGCACCTTTATCTTGTTAAAGTTGTAGAATTCTTTTGCTAGCATTTGAGTGGGATCAAATGAGATATGATGAGTCTAAAATCATCGGAGTGTCTTCGAGCAAAAGGATCTAGTGCACTGGGTGCATTGAACTGGATCACAATGAAAAGCTTTATCTAGAACCGTCAATAGATAATAGTCTTTTCATTATCAGGACAATCGGAGAGTCTATCTTAATCCTGAGATAAATGATGGACTTATGGTTGCAAGTGATATCATTTGAGTTATCAATGAGTACGATTATATCGCATAGTCTATCCTCGATAGTTTGGTGATATTCATTTGTTAATCGATAGAGGACTTCATTTATAGATATGGACATCGTGGCTCCATTTAATTAAATGAGAGTATAATATCATCATATGGATGTTTTGAGGTAATTGGATATTAAATCTCAACATTGAGTTTTCGATAGTGTCTATTGAAAACATGGCTTCTGGACAAGTCAAAATATCCAAGTTCAAAACGTGGTCATATGAGTAAATATGGTAACTTGGAGAGTTATAGGCGGTCTATGAACTCTTGGCGATTACTGATATTAATCACGAGGATACACTTTCTCCAATATGATTGTCTAGGGTATGAATGAGGAGCATCTTCCTTTTCTATCTTTATTTAAGAGTTCAGTTTTAGCTCTTTAGTGGAATGAGTTAAAATTAATGGATCGGACCTAAGTGAATCATTTGTTGATTGTGATTAGGTTATGTCTATTGAAGCTTAAATTTAGATGGCCCGCCAAGATCCCCAATCCACACGGACTTGCATGGATCACTTGATATATTCTACCGGACCAATTTAAGGGTCCATCTAGAATTGCATTTAATATATTAAGAATATAATTTGCACATTATTTTAGTAATGGGCTGCTCAATTATATTAATATATTAATGAAAGGCATGTGGGCTTGTTTCTTTTAGTAAGAATGGGTCTGGTTCACATGTGGGCTTTTTATTTAAAGTCCAATGGATTAAATGAAATAAGAAAATAATATTTGGCCCATTTATTCTAAGTGGGGCGGCAAGGGTTAATTTTAACCTAATATATTATTTTGTTTCATTGTTTTAATTAAATAAGAATTAATTAATTTATTAATTAATTGCTTAATTAAGAAACAAATCTTTTCTGATCAGGAAATATATTTCCTAAAAGTAAAAGTAAAAGACTTGTTTGATAAGGAAATAAATATTTAGTTTTATTTATTTAATCAAATAAGAAGTCTTTTTATTTAGTCAAAATAAAAGAATAAAAGATTTATGAATTGAATTAGGGTTTGAAGTCTTAAACTAGATGGGAATTAGGGTGCAACACAAACTCTTTTAAGCTTGTATGTTGCGGCAACCCTAGTCCATTTAGGTTAGAGAATTCGGCCACCAAAAGAAAAGAAGGAAAGAAAATTTTGGCCACCTATATATTCATAGTTATAGAATTCGGCCACCTAAGGCTTGGTGCTTGAGATTCTATTTTCTTCTTCTTCTAAATTCATAGAGAGATTATTTTATTCTACTAAAAACATAAAAGAGTGTTAGATTATTCTTTGATGGTACACTAATTGCTTGTTCATCAATAAGCTTGTGTGTACAACATCGATTTAGGTTCACGCGAGTTTCGATCACTAGATTGAGAACTCAAAAGTGACCGGAATAATCTTAGTCATTCTTTTGATTGTTTTTGTGACTAACAAAGAAAAGAAAAGTTTGTTTGTCCATTCACAGGTTTGCAATTCAAAGAAAAGGGAGACCACGCTCCTAGGTGATCCACGTTCGTGCTAGGATTGAAGATCTTGCGGATTACCATCGACGTAAGTCAATCGGATCACGCGACAAAAGGTATTATTCTTTTGTTAGATAATATATATGTTTAATTGATTAAAGGGTTTAAGGTTCATAAAAGGAAAAATTTTTAAAAGTCACTAAATCTATTTTTAGTCTCGCTTCCGCTGCGTGTACTTCTTGGTATTTTTCCCTACATGCACACCCAAAAGGTAACTTTTCTAAATTCATTCCGGTTTGTCATTATTGTAATGTGGTTGGTCACATTAGGCCTAAGTGTTATGAATATGCTAGGCAATGCAAACTAGGAAATGTGGAACATGATAAAAATGTGAAAAAGTTACCTAATCATTCTCATAAGCCTGAGTTTAAGTCTAGAGCTAGACATAACATCTCTAAGTTTATCCCGGTTTGTCATTTTTGCAATGTTGTAGGGCATATCAAACCTAAATGCTACAAATATATTAGACAATGCGAACTAGGGAATGAGATGCATGCTAGTGAGATGAAAAGACTTCCTTTGGTTGTTTCTAAACATGTTAGGGCATTAGAGACTATGCATGATGAACATGTTAATGAAAAGAAATCAACAAGGAAAGTTTGGGTTAAGAAAAATAATGTGCATACTTGTGAAATGGATAAATCTTCTTTGAAAGTTTCTAAACATGACAATAGCTTTGATGCTTTGAGAAATGTGCATATTGATCATATTCATGTGAAGAAACCTATCAAGAAAATTTGGATTGAAAAGAATAACATGCATGTTAATGATAATCATGTTAAGAAAAATGTTGAGAAGAAGTTGGTTAAGAAGAGTGTTAATCATGATCATTTAAAGAGTCTTGATGAAATATTTGTGCGTGGCAAAAATATTAACTTTAATATGAGTGATGTTTTCATGAAGAAGATAGTTGATGATTTATCTTCTAGATTTCATATTGCCATGCGTAATGATCATGATGTTGTTTGTGTTGGTTCACCTAAGATCAATATGGTCAAAGGTGAGTGCTCTTATACTTGATTGAGTAGCACATATGAGAATATTTTTGTTCTTGTTTGATAAGAGTTCTAGGTTTGATGCTTGACTATGCCATTTTTAATGTGCTCGGTCTAGCATTCAAACTTGGTGTCTCTAGTCAATACATGAACTTAATATTCTCATAATCCTATGATAGTCAAAATTTGTTGATTAACTTTAAAGAAGTTGAATTTTGAAATCTATTTGGTGAAAAGTTTTGTTAAGACTTTTAGAGAAAATCATTTTTATGTAATTGTTTGAGTTGAAAGTGGTTGGTCTTTATTTTCTTGGGATGACACACCAACAACTTGTTGTCATGAGGACAAACAAGCCAAGAAAGCTCATAAAAAGAGCAGAGACCTTTCATTGGTGAAAAAGGTTGCTAAGGTATTTCTCTACTCTAAAAGCTTGCTTCCTATTTCATCTTTTCAACTCTTTGTATGCATGATATCATTGCACATAGATATTAGGCATCATTTCATTAGAGAACATGTTGAACATTCTATTGTTACTGTAAAGCAATGCCTACTAAAAAAAAAAAAAAACAACTTACGGATTTGTTCACTAAGCCCTTGGACATAAGAGGTAAAACTCTTTGAAGATTCATTGGCATGATTTGTGTTGATTATTGTCTATGTGTGATTGTGAGTGGCTTGATGAGCAAAACTTTAATTGAAAATCAATATCTTTGAGAGCTACTCACTTGAGAAGTAATGATCTTAAACAAGTATCTTTTATTGTTTCTAGATCATGCACTTGAGCTTGAAAATCATATTTTTGAAAAGTGCACTAATGCTTCTCTTATATGTTTTAGTTTCGAGTATATGTGGTTGAATATGTGTAGATAATGGATGCATCTAGAAGTTTATTGCTAAGTACATGATAGATGACCTATGGTATGTATCCATTTTGCTTCGGCACTACATAGTAATCAACGAGCACCCTCATGGAAAGGGCTACACACCTTGGTTGTGAAGCCACCCAATGTAGGAAAGGGCTACGCCATTGTGATGAGTGAAAGCCGCCATGAGGAGTATATTTTTTTTTGTTAGTAAAATCAAAGAAGTGTTGAAATGAATCATTTAAAAAAAAAAATTCTTTGATTCTAAGCCTAAAAGAAATGAAAAATAAAAGGTTTATTAGTGTATAGTTGAGAATTGTGAAAAAGCTCGGGTTGACAAATAGAAAAGGGAAAACGAGCCACATGCACACACACGCTCATATGTTGATATCTATTCATTTTAAAAGCAAAAACCGGATGAATATCGGTTTGACCTATTTTTTGGAAAGGCTTTAGATGGATAGGTGTGGATAGAGTTTGCATGTTGATATCACAATTACTCCTACTATATATTTGAGAAGCATTCACACACACACATTTTGCTTATGTGCTTGATTCATTAGCAATGTGAGAATATTTTTGAGAGATTAATGAAAATCTATGATTCTCTCTTGGACTTTGACAAGTTATGAAATATTTTCTCTTATTGCTTGATTGTGTGATTGTGTGATTGTGTGATGTCCCTTGTGAACAAATCTACTTGGTGATAATATGTGGAGCATATGTTAAGGGGGAGCTTAGTTTATTTAACTTAGCTTTCTATACGATTTGTTTGCTTAATATCTCATTCTTTATCTCTTGTGTCCTTTGTCTATTCCTTGACAAAAAGGGGGAGAAAATGTATACCTCACCATGTTTGATATTGGGGAGATTTTGTATACTTCACAGTTTGTGTGGAAAAATGTTCCAATTGTGTGATCATATTCCTCTTTGTGCTTAATTGTGACTTTGTCTTAAGGGGGAGAAAGAATTCTTTCTTGATAATGTTAAGGATGGTTGGTCCTTGGGAATTAGGAAATTAAGGGAATGCTTTAATATGAAAATATTTTATTCACTTGAGGTAATGCATTTTTGTTTGAGATAAGGGATGTCTTCTATATTTGTTTTTGGTTAATATCTCACCATTCTTCTTTAGAGAAGATCTCTTGTTTGGTTGCTATTTTCTCTCATAGGTACTTTGAAGACCAAAAGAGGAATTCTTGAAGACTTGAAGACTTTTTAGTCTAGGAATTTCTTTGTAATGTGAGATTGAGAGTATGCTATCAACTTGAGTTTATTTGAGTGAAACATTGTATGGTGAGGTTGAGGTTTTGCCAATGGAATAGCCAAAGGGGGAGATTGTAAGGTTTATGATTTGTATTGGCTTGATTCCATTGCAAAACACTCCATATTATGTATTAGTTGTTGCTTAGGATATTCTTTGAAGAAAGGAAGCTTAAAAAGTGAAGAGCAACGTCTAGTGCAAAAGTCGTCTTCAAGAGATGGAAAGCGTCAAAGGTATATCTTGACTCCTATCCTCTTGCAAGGCGTTAGCGCACACACACACAATTCATACATGTGTGTCCCTGCATCGTGGTTCAAACATTTGGTATAACACATTCACACACTTCATAGCATGCTCATGCATTGATCTTGTATTGACAAACATTGTGAAATTGCATGCTTTGTGACTATCTCTTTGATATGGCATGCTTGTGTGAATATGTGTTTATTTGTTTCCGTATTTTGTGTTTAGGACTTGAACATATTCTTATTTAATGCCTTATTGAGTTCCGGTCGTTTCGGTTACTCATTCATAAGGTTTCGAGTCCAAACAAGTTGACTATGCTACTTTTCGTTCTCATTTGTTGTGTTGACTTCATCGTCGGATTTCGAGATGATTTCTCAACCATTTTTCAAAGTTTAGTAGTCCTAGTCGTGCGTGAGGGAGTCACGGTTCGTAATCCGAAAACAGATTCGAAATCGGAGGTCGAATGCTCAAGATATGGGCTGAAGATCCGAAGGAGCGCGCGAGAGGAGTTGGAATCACGTGTGGCCACAAGGCCAGCCCGTGTGGGAGACCGTGGGCCCCACGTGCCCCCCACGGGGTGGTGATGTGGCGGCTTCTGATTCGCTCATAAAAAATCTCTCTTTCCCTCCTTTTAAGCTCACCTCCTTCCCTCCACACTTTGTAGATTTTTGAAGAACACTTTGAGAAATTGCTGCAGAATTCTACATTTTTTGTTTACTTGTTTTGATCATATCTCTCTCATACGAACTCAAAATCAATCGATTCAAAAACCAAAATTGTTGGTCTCGAAGAGAGCTACAAACTCCAAGCATTTCCAGAGGCATCTGACTTCACCATTTTTCTCAGCTGATGCTTTTTCAGTACGTGGTCAGTATTTGTATTTCAACTTCTTCCTTTTCGATTTCATCTTTGATCTTCTCTTGATTCTTACTATTTGATTGATGAAATTTGTTGAGAAGTATGTTAGATCACTTGCTAGGGTTGTTTGATCATTTGTTAATTGAGTTTTAGCTTTGTGATTTGTTTTGAACATATATGTGCTAAACTTGATTGTGTGTGAAATTGATTCTAGAAATTGAATATATGATGTATCTCATATTATTTTCTAGGTTCTATTTCTTGATCTAAGAACTAGGTTTTTAGTGTGATAAATTGAATATTCATACCTTTGTTCTTATTGATTTGCATGTCTTGATTTCTAGATAATTTTGTGATTGTGTGTTGAAATCATATTCTAGACTATCATTGAACATGTACATTTTGCTTGATTGATCATTTAGCTTAATTTGTTTGTGTTTGCATCACTTGCATCACTTTAGATCATAGCCTTGCATTAGGTTGAAGTCTCTAGCAAAGTGAGTGAAGCTTTGTGGATAGAGCAAGGAAGCCTTGATTAGAGTCGGGAGGACTCGGATAATCAAGCAAGGAAGTCTTGTCTAGGGTCGGGAGGATCCGGATAGGCAAGCAAGAAATCTTCCTAGAGACGTGAGCGTCTTGGATAGGAAGTTGCTTCCTAGAGGTGTAGGACACATCTCGGATAGGAAGTAGGCTTGGTGATTCACTAGCCCGAGGGTAGATTAGGAGTTGATAGCTTGAGCGGATATCATGAGTGATAGCTTGAGTGTGTAAGTCCTTTTTCACATAGTGGATTGCTTTGCCGGTGGTTGTGGTATCAACCCGTGGATGTTTCCTCTTTGAGGTTTTACCACGTAAAAACACTTGTGTTCATTTTTGTTTTTATTTTTCTTTATTTTCCTTATCTTACATTGATTGTATATCTTATAATTTGATTAACTCTTGTATTAGTGAAATCAATTCATTTGCTAAAACTAATCAAGTGTGCTTTTTCTTTGCTTTTCCGCATCATTTTTAATATTGGAAGAATTTGAGTAAATACCTATTCACCCCCCCTCTAGGTATATTTTACACTATATTGCTTAAGGGAATTTCAGAAGTGTTGAATAACTCAACATAGACCTAACCATATTCAAAAGAGTTATATTTCTCCTTTCTGCCACCCCATTCTGTTGAGGTGTACTTGGTGTAGAAAATTGAGAAATAATTCCATTATCAACAAGATATTACTGAAACTCACCAGATAGATATTCTCCACCACGATTAGATCTCAAGATTTTTATATGTTTATCTAGCTGATTTTCCACTTCAGCTTTAAATGCTTTGAACATGTCAAAAGCATCAGACTTATGTCTCATGAGATATACATAGCCAAATCTAGAGTAATCATCTGTGAAAGTGATGAAGTACTCATATCCATCTCTAGCTTGAATGCTCATAGGACCACATACATCAATATGCATTAATCCTAAACATTCAGTGGCTCTTGTGCCTTTGGTCCTGAACAACCTTTTGGTCATTTTACCTTCCAAACAGAATTCACAAGTTGGTAGATCATCAACCTTTAAGTCACTTAAAGGTCCATCACTAACCAATCTTTTAATCCTATTAAGGTTAATATGACCTAGGCACAAATGGCATAGGTAGGTTTCATCTTATGATAATTTTACTCTTTTATGGTTAGGTTGCGTTAATTCTGTGTCTAACAAGTGAGAGATATTTCTATGTAAATAGAATAGACCATTTTCCAATGTACCTTTGCAAACAAATTTGTCATCTTTACTAATAATAAAAAATTTATTAAAAGTAACCGAATATTCAAATTTATTTAAACAAGAAACTGAAAATTAAATTTCTCTTGAATTGAGGTATATAATAAATGTCTATCAAATCTAAATGCCTACTAGAATCTAGATTAACTCTAATATCTCCCACTGCACTAGCAGACACCAATGCTCAATTGCCTAAACGCAAGTTGATTTCATTCTTATTTAGCCTTCTCCTTTCTTGAAACCCCCATAAGGAATAACAAACATGATTATTGGCTACTGAGTCTACGGTCCAAGAATCTGTAGAATCTGCTAGTAAACATGTTTCAAGATAATTCACATTACCGTGTTCCTTCTTATTTTGAGACTTTGGGCAATTACTTTTCCAATGTCTCTTTTCACCACAAAAGAAGCACTTCCTTTTGATCTTGGTTACTTTCTTAGTCTCCTTCTTGGTAGGCCCAAGTTGTTTTTTCTTCTGTTATTCCTTGACCTTCTGACGGGTCTTAACAGTAGCAACTTTACCAACCATATGAATCTCTTCTAGAGACATCATCATATCAGCAGCAGACCCCATTCCTTCATGCTGCTGTTCCAACACGTCGGAGATGGTAGCCATTTGGCCATCTCATTCGAGGTCTTCCACTGCTCATACTCATCTCTTTGCATCACATTAGATTCATTAGTGGGAGCAGGTGGTTTTTAGGAGTTGTCAGAACAAACTTATATTTTTCAGCTTCCAACAACAACCCAATTTTCCTTTTCCATGTGACATAATTATCACTAGTTAAAATATTTATCTTTTAGGATGATCATTAGGGATGGGGTCATGATTTCTTAATAAAATAAAATTATATATGAGTAAATAATCATGTTTTAGCACTTTCGAATATTTATCTTGAATTAAATATATAATTCAATCGTAAAATTCAACGTTTGATCCAACACCCATAAATGTTACGCCTCTTTTGGGAGTTCGCACCATTTACTAGTTGGACTAGGTCCCACCTAATTGTTAACATAACAACCAACGTTTTCAATTTTAGCCTTGTGATTTTATTAACAAGAACTCTTGGGAGGATATCAATAAAACCACATTGAGTGTATTACCAAGATTTCAACCCTCAATATTTTCCCTCACGAAAATCCCTCCTTGGGGAGTAGATCTCGTTTGAGTCAATTGTCTAGTCTATCCTTGTAAGGAAGTATCTTGCTAAATTCCATTCATGGATGCCCCTTGGGGGGATTACCAATAAATAATAAAGCTCAACTAACCTTGGAGGCCATAGGTGTTTGCAAGATACCTTCTCTCACTCAATTATTTAAGGCGTGTGATTCAATCCCATAGAATGATTTACTAAGTTATCTAGATGCCAATTAGATACCTAAATCATTCAATGCATGTTCGTACCAAAAGACATATATGAGTGGCACTCCTATTCTATATGACATGTCATCAAACAATAACAAATATTATAATATTTACGTAAAATAAATAGCCACAATTTTGATCCATCCTAGAAAAACAAGTAAATTACATTTGTTTGGAATACAAAAACTCATTTCCTAGTGAACAAGTCTTCAAGCGGCCAACGATCACTTGTGCGTCCCACGGCTGCCCCTATGGGCGTGCGCAATCCACAACCCCAACAAGGGTTGCCGTGTGCAGCCCATGGCACTTCATGGGGCTGCCGTGCACAGCCCACAGTCCAACATGCACAGCTGCGTGCAATCTTGCACGCATGCATGTTGCTATGGTGCGCATGAACCCAAACTTGTTCCAGTTGCTTCCAATTCTTCAAGTTTTCGAATCTTCGATGCTTGAATGTATTATAACATTATTTAAACAATAAAATACTGCAGTTGTTGTTTTTTTTTTTTTTTTTTAATAATCACTGCACTATATTTTAATACAATAAAAAAAAACTGCAATTAATTTTAATACAAAAAAAATAAAATAAAAAATAAAATAACTTAGCAACTACCAAGAAGGAAATTGTGACAATAATAGGCCACCCTTCTTGTTACAATTCCAAAACAAAAATACATAGAAATTCTAGGATCAAAATTGAGCAATAACAATTCACTTTATAACAACATATAACATATATAAATCCATACATTCCTATGTAATTATATATGAGAATACCTAGAGTGCCATCTCTTTCTAAACATGCATAATCACAATAAAAAGAAATAGATTCACGTATATATACGTTAATTAATTAAAGGGTATAACCAAGGCTCTGATACCAATTGTAGGGAAAAATACATGCACGCAGTGGAAGCGAGACTAAAAGAGGTTTAGTATAGTTTAAAATTTTTCCATAATTTGAACATTAACCCTCTAATTAATTAACATATAATACTAAAGATATCATATCTTTGTCGTGTGATTCGATTGATATTGCGTCGATGGTAATCCGCAAGATCTTCCAATCCAATCACGAACGTGAATCACCTAGGAGCGTGGTCTCCCTTCTCTTTGAATTGTGTACCTGAGGATGGATTAACAAAAGTGAACTTTATTCGAAATTGTGCACAAAACCTTTTGATGTAAAAGTAACTAGTGCAT
Source organism: Acer saccharum (assembly GCA_030490815.1). Lineage (NCBI taxonomy): Eukaryota > Viridiplantae > Streptophyta > Magnoliopsida > Sapindales > Sapindaceae > Acer > Acer saccharum. Next base: position 23,837,529 of record CM059869.1, on the reverse strand, counting down.
TATCGAAATAAGAATAAACTTTTCTCTCTATTCCTCTTGGCCGAAAATCACATTAGTCTAAGAGTTGGATTCTATTTTTCTCTAGCAAAAGAAAAAACTCTCAAGTCCAAGAAATTAGGGTTTGCCAAAATCCTCTTGCCCAATTAATATAATATTAGCCGAATTCTATTCTCAATATATCATATATGTTAGGCGACCACTTGCCATATTAATCATATATATATATATATATTGCGATTTCCTTGCATAATATATTATATATATATATCTAGTGCTATTTACATGCACAATATATTATATATATATCTGCATGAATTCAATTTGCATGTATATCACCCATATCCGCATGCTTTATAAACATATATATATATATATATATATATCGGCTAATTGCCATATATATTTCATATATATCTATATATTGAGACCGAAATCCTTTACCATGTAGGATTTGTGTCTTTTGACTTAATCCTAACCCTAGATAGATTGCCCTAGAATTCCAAACCCTAATCCAACTCTTTAGTGTTTTTGTGACTATATTAAAAACTTCCTAATTTGACTAGATAAATAAATCCCTTATTTATCTACTTACCAAATAAAGTCTTTCATATTTATTATACTACCACAATAGTATACTACTAAGAAACATATTTCCTAGTCAAAAAAAAGATTTTGATTTTTTAATTAAATAATTAATTAATCAATTAATTAATTTCCATTTAATCAAATAATAAAAATAAAATAATATAATATCATATATATATCTCGGCCATGTGCCATATATATTAATATATCTATATATTGTTTTTCTATTTTATTAAATCCATTGGACCTTAATAAAAGGCCCACATGTGAATTATGCCCATTCTTACTAAAAGAAACAAGTCCACATGCCTTAATACAATTCTAGATGGACCCATAAATTAGTCCGGTAGAATATATCAAGTGATTCATGCAAGTCCATGTGGATTGGGGATCTTGGCGGGCCTATCTAAATTTAAGCTCCAATAGACATAACCCAATCACAATCAACAAATGATTCACTTAGGTTCAATCTATTAATTTTAGTTCATTCCACTAAAGAACTAAAATTGCACTCTTAAATAAAGATGGAATAAGTAAATGATTCTCATTCATACCCTAGACAATCTTATAGGAGATAGTGAATCCTCGTGAAGAATATCAGTAATCGCCAAGAGCTCATAGACCGCCTATAGCTCTCCAAGTTACCATATTTATTCATATGACCACACTTTGAACTTGGATATATATTATGACTTGTCCAGAAGTCATCTTTCAATAGTCACTATTGAAAACTCAACGTTAAGATTTAATATCCAAAACCTCAAAACATCCATATGATGATATTCTACTCACATTTAATAAATAGAGCCACGATGTCCATATCTATAAATGAAGTCCTCTATCGATTAACAAATGAATATCACCAAACTATCGAGGATAGACTATGCTATATAATCGTACTCATTGATAACTCAAATGATACCACTTGCAACCATAAGTCCATCATTTATCTCAAGATTAAGATAGACTCTCTGATTGTCCTGATAATGAAAGGACTATTATCTATTGATGGTTCTAGATAAAATATTTCATTGTGATCCAGTTCAATGCACCCAGTGCACTAGATTCTTTTACTCGAAGACCCTCCGATGATTTTAGACTCATCATAACACATTTGATCCCACTCAAATGCTAGTAAAAGAATTCTACAACTTTAACAAGATAAAAGTGCCCAACCTTTAACTTAAGTTGTGAATATTATTCAAGACTAACTAAAGAATTGTGTCTACCTCATACATATCCAGATGTACGAACAATTCTTCTTTTCTCATAGTCTTTTGACCTTATGATTATTTACTTTTGACAATTATTGAAACTAAATATAGCACGGTGTGTATAAACCTATCTAGAGGGGGGGGGGGGGGGGGGGGTGAATAGATTTTACGCTTTTTACCCAATTTTTCGTGTTAGTCAAAATTATGAATTTACCCTCAAGATAATATAAACAAGCAAGTGTAATATGGTGCGGAAATTAAATCAACACTTGATTTTTACGTGGAAACCCTCACGGGAAAAACCACGGGCTATGTAAGTAAGCCACACTCGAACCTCGAATCCACTAAATGTGCAAACGATTACAACCTAATCCCGGAAGTAATCACACACCTACCTAATCCCGGTATGAGTGAACCTAGTCCAATTTGCTTGTGATCTAAGCAACCTAATCCCGATTGCTACACACAAGACTTACCTTCTCTAGAAGAGAATACAACCCTAAGTGAATATATGTGAATATCCAAAATGCAACATAGAGCAAGGGAACCTTATATGCTTATCTAAGATGATTAATATGCAATTAAGAACAATCCTAGATATCAAAACTAAATGACATGTCAATTAGTTAAGCTAATCAATATTAAGCACAAAACCTAATATGCTAGCACAATACAACTTCTCAAACATACATCATACTAATCTCAATCTTGTATTCAACAAATATAAAATCACATACAAGTAATTAAATTGAGATTGCTAGATAAGAGAAAAACAAAATATGTAAGATATTAGTGAAAAGCTTACCAAGCAAAGTATGATGAAGAATCCATGCTAGATGACATCTAGATGATCTAAGATGATGCTAGATGATGATTGATGATCATGGAAATGTGTTTGAGTGATTAAAAATGAGTTCTTTGTGCATTTTTCTTCTCTTGAAAAATATCCTAAGTATGAAGCATGAATAAGAACTCTTCTTAGTGACCTAAAATCAAGTTAGCATATATATAGAGGCCATAAGTGAAGTGAGGTCGTTTTGAAAACTTGCCAGAAAATTGCTCTGTGCGCTGGTGGACCTGCGCTGGACGACAGGCGCAGGACCAGCGCACAAGCACATTTTTGCGATGGCGCTGGTCGTCACGCGCACACACAGGCGCCAGTCCAGTGGAGCACAACTGGGCGATTGGCGCTGGTCCACACCAGCGCACGACCAGCGGCACGCCACTGGGCGTTTTGCGCCGGTGAGCGGCGCTGGTGGACCAGTGCATAGCCTACAATTTTGAACCCCACAAGCAATCATGCAAGGGGAACAAAAGTAAACTAAGATGCATCGTAAAAGCCTAAATGCTATGATGTTATAAACACAAGATGCAATCATAATAACAAGCAAGAAGAGATGTAAATAAGCATTGATGCACAACAAAAAGAAACACAACATACAAAGATTAAACATATGCATGAGTTGTGAGTGTGTGCAACTATCTCTTCAAGACAAGTAAGCACTTAGAGTATTACCTTTGGTGCTTGTCAATAATGAGGTCTTCAAAGGGCCTAATGCAATAACACCAACATCTAAACTACCCTTACAAAGAATCCCCACTTATGGTTTGATCACGAAATAAGCCAATTAAAAACAACGGGAATCCTTACAATTATAATATTCAATCTTTAAATGCTATAAGATTTGTTTAAATTAGAAATCACTTTATTAATATGAAAAAATTGTCAAAAACAATATTACACTCTTGCTATTGAGCATAATCCTAACAGAGATGTGTTGTTTATTGATAGCTTGCATTTAGGACTATATTGCCCTTTAGCTAAATATTCATGCCTTGCATTTAGATATTAATATCTAGGATTGTTTTACTTGTCATCATTGGATCTCTAGATAAACATTTAGTGTAGCCTAGCTTTAATTGTATTTTTGATATTGTCACATATTCACATAGGTTGTTTATCTTTTCATTAAGTGTTAAGTCTTGTGATTAAGTGGATTAGTGCACAAGCAATTGGTTTAGAATCACTATAAAAGGCTTGTGGGTAATAGTGATGTGTTAGTGACCGAGAATGGTGTGACTAGAGGTCAACCTAGGTTGTAAACATCATTACATATAGTGGATTTGAGGACTGTGTGTGGCTAGATGGATAGCTAGTGAGTTTTGCACAGTTTGAGGGTTTCTCATGTAAATCAATCCTTGTGTTTTTATTGTTTTATGCACATTTATCGTTGATTGTTTGATTGCTAGTATGAAGCAAAGTTGTTGAAATTGATTAAGTCGAAAAGTTGGTAATTAATCAATTAAAACCTAACCAACACCACCACACCCCCCACCCCCCTCTCTAGGCTAGTTTAGACACATATTAGTTATTTTCAACTTGATCTAATCGAATAATGAGGGAACTAATGAGTGCAATGTCAAATCGATTTGAAGACAATGTCAAGAAGGAGATTTCGGCAATGGAGGGTCGCCTAAATAGCCACCTTACCCATGTGGAGGACACTTTGGTTGAACTTTTTAATCAACGTCGTTAGCTAACTAATTAATTCATTATTTGTAAGTGGCATGTAACTGATCTGAAGTGGCATGTAACTCAAACTTATTAGCATGTAGCTTCGATTTTTTTTTTTTAATTAAAACATACTACACTTGAAGTGCATAACTTTTCGACACCATTATGATCAAGCCAAATTTGGTATGATTTTGTGCCTCATTCTCGTCTCTTTATGCTTGATTCTCGGGCGTGTCCCCATATTTAATAGTGTTAAATTAAGCATTTCAGGTTTATTTTGGTCTCAAGTGCTTTTGTGAAGAAAATGGGAAGTTTGATTCAAATAGTGCAAGTAGGCAAAACAGGGCATTGTCGCCACTTATGTCTCCATGGCGACAGAAGGATTTATTCCAGGCCAATTCAATCAGGTGTCGTCGCCACTTGATGTCGCCACTTTGCATATGGCGACACAGAAGGAATTCAACGTCGCCACTTACTGTCGCCACTTGGGAAGTGGTGACACAGAAATGTCGCCACAAGTGTCGCCATGGCGACAGAAGGATTTTCAAAGCACCAGAGTTGTCGCCACTTTGTGTTGCTAGTTACAATGTGGTGAAAAAGATGAAGAATGTGGCGACATATGAATCTCAGAAGGCATAACCGTCTGTCGCCATGACAAGTGGCGACAATGAAGTGGTGACACCTTGCCACATCAGATTTTCCAGCGGTTATCAGTACATGTCCATGGCCACTATATATATTCTTCTTCTTCCAAACTTGAACCACAAACCATACTCAGAGAGCACGAAATTTCTACTAAATCTAACCCTAGTTTCTCATCCATTTCTCACTTTTCAACCTCCTCCATTCTCTAATCTTGAACTATCTCTACCATCCAAAACCTCAACACAAATGTCTTGATTCCTCCACCCAATCATTCCTCTCTTTCCATTCTCTCCATTTCCATACTTTTGTAACTTACCATTAGACACCCACCTATCTAGACACTTCATCTTCTACCACTCTTTACACTAGGAGCATCAAAGGAAAGAAAGGAGCAAGCTTTAAAGAAGGAGGCCTAAGGGTGATTTCCTTAACTATTATTTCCTATTCTTTTGATTGTAACTATGTGTAGCTAAACCCTTAATTTAGGGGATAGTGAAACTAAATATAGCACGGTGTGTATAAAACTATCTAGAGGGGGGTGAATAGATTTTACGTTTTTTACCCAATTTTTCGTGTAAGTCAAAATTACGAAATTACCCCTAAATAGATAAAGCAATAAATCAAGTAAAATATGCGGAAATTAAATAAGACTTGATTTTTACGTGGAAACCCTCACGGGAAAAACCACAGGCTAGTAAGTAAGCCACACTCGAACCTCGAATCCACTAAATGTGTAAAACGATTACAACCTAATCCCGGAAGTAATCACACACCTACCTAATCCCGGTATGAGTGAACCTAGTCCAATTTGCTTGTGATCTAAGCAACCTAATCCCGGAAGCTACACACAAGACTTACTTTCTCTATGAAGAGAATACAACCCTAAGTCAATATATGTGAATATCCAAAATGCAACATAGAGCAAGGGAAACCCTATATGCTTATCTAAGATGATTAATATGCAATTAGAACAATCCTAGATATTAAAAACTAAATGACATGTTCAATCAAATAGTTTAGCTAATCAAGATTAAGTACAAAACCTAATTAGCTATCAGAATACAACTTCTCAAACATACATCACACTAATCTCAATCTTGTATCAAAAGTATATAAAATAACATATAAGTAATTAATTGAGATTGCTTGTTAAGAGAAACACAAAATATGTAAGATATTAGTGAAAAGCTTACCAAGCAAAGTATGATGAAGAATCCATGCAAGATGACATCTAGATGATCTAAGATGATGCTAGATGATGATTGATGATCATGGAAAAAGTGTTTGAGTGATTAAAAATGAGTTCTTGGAATTTTTCTTCTCTTTGAAAAATATCCTAAGTATGAAATCTGAATATGAACTCTTGTAATTGACCTAAAGTCAAAGTGGCATATATATAGGGGGCCAAATCAAAGTGGGGTCGTTTTGATAAGTTGGCCTCAATATTGCCTTGGGCGCTGTACGTAGAGCGCCCCTTGTACAGTGCCTGTACAGCGCCCCTACTCTGTTCTCACGGGAAAACAGAAGGGCGCTGTACGAACAGCGCTCGTACAGTGCCCAACTAAAATGCATCAGACCTGATGCATTTAAATGGCATTTTTGCATTAAATGCATCAGGTGTGAGGGGCGCTGTTCACAACAGCACTTTGTAGAGCGCTTTGAACAGCGCCCGTTGCAATGCTTGAATTCTAAGAATGTGCATGACAAGACACTGGGCAATGCAAGATGCAATCAACCTAACATGCAAGAAGAGATGTTAATGAGCATTAAGGCACACAAATAAGACACACAACATACAAGGATAAAACATATGCATGAGTTGTGAGTGTGTGCAACTATCTCTTCAAGACAAGTAAGCACTTAGAGTATTACCTTTGGTGCTTGTCAATAGTGAGGTCTTTAAAGGGCCTAAGCAATAACAACAACATCTAAGCTACCCTTACAAAAAATCCCCACATATGGTTTGATCACGAAATAAGCCAATTAAAAACTACGGGAATCCTTACAGATAGATTTGAGGAACTTGTGGGTATGAGTATTTGCTAAACTATTTGTAATTGAATCTCTATTTGTTTTCTTTTCACTTTATATTTAGATTCTATGCTTATTGTGATTTGCATTGTATATCACTAGTAGATCATAATATTGTGTGGGATAATTTGTTGTGAAACCAATCTTGGATTGACACCCTTGATTGGTTGAAAAACTTAGTGAATAGGATGGATTAGTGGTGGGTATATCAACCCCATTGATCCAAACCTTGATTTGTACCTAACTAATCTCGCCTTGACACCCTTTCCTTAATCAGTTAGGCATTGAGGTGAGAAGATGTTAAGTGTTCATAGTAATACCTCAACACACTTTAGAAAACAAATGTTAGCATTTATGAGATTGGTCATTATTGAAGTTTTGAAAGCATTACCTAGATTCATGAGTAACTCAATCTATTCTCTAGCTTCCATTAATTGTTTTAATCACTTCTCTTATCAAGATTATTGAGTCTTCTATTTTTCATATTATTTTTGTATGTTTATTTTAATTGCAATTTCATGGGTTGTACAACCCAAACAACTATCCATTTTCAATTATTTATTTTATTGCTTTAGATTAGTCAATTGATCCAATACATCCTCCATCTCCCTGTGGAACGAAATTTGCTTACCACTTGCTAAGAAATATTATCTTAAAGGATTTTTAAGTGGTTAAAATACGGTTTTCAAAAGAACATAAAACATCATTTTGTTGAGCACCAAAACGACCTCATCAAAATTGGTGCCGCTGTCGGGGAATGGTAGCGATTGTTGAATTGATTGACTTATCTTTGTGTTATACAATTTCATTAGTTAGCTTACTAACATTTTTCGTAATTATTGTTGATTTCGGTTGTTTTTAGATTTTCGTAGTTCTTTTTACCTTTTTCTTGTGTTTTCTTTATCCTTTCCATTTTTAGGAATTTAGGTGTATGCACGGTAGGAGATCCTTAGGGAGAGAAGTACACCCACCATTAGGAGAATCTAGCCGTGTTGGGAGAATTGTTAGGGAAGTTGAAGAGATTTCTAGGCAAACTATAAGTATAGTAGGACAAGAACCAAGGAGGGAGGATGAAGCACCTCTTAGGGAAGAAGTGACTCAAGAGACTCCTACTAACCAAGGCCAAAGGATGACCATGAGGGAGTACTCATTGCCCGCAATTGGGAATCAACCTTTACCAATTGTCTTAGATCCGGTTGCAAGGGGATATGAGCTAAGGACGATGCATGTCAACCTCCTACCTTCCTTCTATGGGAAGTTGAATGAGGATTTTTTACAATTCATGAAGGAGTTTAGTGCCATCATTGAGACATTCCCAATCATGCACCTAACTAGGGAGCAACTTTACATGAGGTGTTTTCAATATTCCCTAAAGGACTTGGCAATGAAGTGGTTGATGGGACTTAGGCCGGGATCTTTGACAAGTTGGGGGCAAATTTGTGGTGTGTTCTTCAATAGGTTTTTCCCCGCTAGGAAGGCGAGATAAAGGTGAAGATAGCAGACTTCAATAAGAGTGAAGGGGAGCTTTTTCATGAGTCATGGGAGAGGTATCAACTTCTTTTAGCCCAATGCCCTTCTCACATGTTTACGGAAGAGTACAAGGTGTCTTGTTGCCAAAGTGGTCTCACTCGTTTCTCTCAAGTATTGGTGGATAATTCTTGTGGGGACTCTTATGACACAAAGATCGCCACTGAGATATATGAGATGTTAGCACAAAACTCTCAACAAAGGAATGCAAACAGTGTTCGAGGAGGAAAATTTATGTGAGTGCAAACATGGAAACCGCCATCGAGATCTCTAGGATGAACAAGAAGATGGAGTCTTTGACATCTTACATTGAGAGCATGGGATTTCCTAATGCCGGGGGTGAAAATGCTAGGAAGACAAGAGGGTAGCTCTAGTGATTAATTTAGTAATGATAAAGGATTCAATGACATGAATCAAGAGCAAGAGCAAGAGGAAGTCCAAGCTATGGGTTTCCAAGGTCAAGGGAACAACTGAAATTTCCCTTAAGTAGTAGTGTAAATATACCTAGAGGGGGGGGGGGGGGGGGGGGGGTGAATAGGTATAGGTTCCAAATTCTTCCAATTTAAAAATAATGCGGAATATGACAAAGAAAATGCACACTTGATTAGATTTAGCAAATGAATTGATTTCACTAATACAAGAGTTAATCAATTTACAAGATATGCAATCAATGTAAGATATGGAAGATAAAGAAAAATAAAAACAAAAATGAACACAAGTGTTTTTACGTGGTAAAACCTCAAAGAGGAAACATCCACGGGTTGATACCACAACCACCGACAAAGCAATCCACTATGTGAAAAAGGACTTACACACTCAAGCTATCAACTCATGATATCCGCTCAAGCTATCAACTCCTAATCTACCCTCGGGCTAGTGAATCACCAAGCCTACTTCATATCCGAGATGTATCCTACACCTCTAGAAAGCAACTTCCTATCCAAGACGCTCACGTCTCTAGGAAGATTTCTTGCTTGCCTATCCGGATCCTCCCGACCCTAGACAAGTCTTCCTTGCTTGATTATCCGAGTCCTCCCGACTCTAATCAAGACTTCCTTGCTCTATCCACAAAGCTTCACTCACTTTGCTAGAGACTTCAACCTATTGCAAGGCTATGATCTACGTGATGCAAGTGATGCAAACACAAATAAATTAAGCTAGATGATCAATCAAGCAAAATGTACATGTTCAATGACAATCTAGACTATGCGTCCAACACACAATCACAAAATTATCTAGAAATCAAGACATGTAAATCAATAAGAACAAGGTATGAATATTCAATATATCACACTAAAAACCTAGTTCTTAGATCATGAAATAAAACCTAGAAAATAATATGAGACATATCATATATACATTTTCTAGAATCAATTTCAAACAAAATCAAGTTTAGCACATATATGTTCAAGAAAAATCACAAAGCTAAAACTCAATTGAAAAATGATCAAACACCCCTAGCACATGATCTAACATCTTTCTTATCATATTTCATCAATCAAATAGTAAGAATCAAAGAGATGATCAAAGATGAAATGAAAGAGAAGAAGTTGAACTAACAACCTGACCACGTACTGAAAATCAAGCAACTGAGAACAATGACGAAGTCAGCTACCTCTGGAAATGCTTGGGGTTTGTAGCTCTCCTCAAGACCAACAATTTTGGCTTTTCAATCGATTGATTTCGAGTTCGTATGAGAAAGATATGATCAAAATAGTAAAACTAAAATTGAAGAAAATTCTGCAGAAATGTTCAAGTGTTCTTCAAAATCTTCAACAAGTTTTTGAGGGAAGGAGAAGTGATTAAAAGGAGGAGAGAGAAGAGTTTTCAGGGCAAATACGAGAGGGCCACGTCACCCACCCCGTGGGGGACGCGTGGGCCTCAAGGGACCAGAGAGGGTCTCTGGCCGTGGGCGTGGGGCCTCCCTCACGGGGTGGCACACGTGGTCTCTTGGCCACTCCAACCTCTCTCGCGCACTCTCACGTTCTTCAGCCGTATCTTGGGCATCCGAACTCCCATTTTGAATCCATTTTCGGATTACGAACCGTGACTCCCTCACGCACGACGACGACTATACAACTTTGAAAAATGGTTGAGAAATCATCTCGGAAAACGATAATAAAATCAACTCAACGAATGAGAACGAAAAGTAGCGTAGCTACATCGTTTGGACTTGAAACCTTATGAATGAGTAACCGAAACGACCGGAACTCAATAAGGCATCAAATAAGAACATGTTCAAGTCCAAAACACAAAATACATAAATAAATAAACACATATTCACACAAGCATGCCATATCAAAGAGATAGTCACAAAGCATGCAATTCTACAATGTTTGTCTATACAAGATTAATGCATGAGCATACTATGAGATGTGTGAATGTGTTATACCAAATGTTTGAACCATGATGCAGGGAAACACATGTATGAATTGTGTGTGTTGCGCGCTAACGCTTTGCAAGAGGATAGGAGTCAAGATATACCTTTGACGCTTTTCACCTCTTGAAGACGACTTTTACACTAGACGTTGCTCTTCACCTTTTAAGCTTCCTTTCTTCAAAGAATATCTTAAGCAACAACTAAAACAAATATGAAGTGTTTTGCAATGGAATCAAGCCAATACAAATCATGAACCTTACAACAGCCCCTACTCAAACTCTTACAACCCAAGATTGAGAAACCACCCAAATCTCTCTTGGTTCAACAACAACAACATATTAAACCCACAACCTAGGAACCAACAAGGATACTAACAAGGCGGAAACAATCAAGGTGGATACCGTCAGAGAAAGCAACAAGGAGGATATCAACAAGGAGGATACCCCCAAGGAGGAAATCAATGGGGAGGTAATCAATGGAACAACAACAACAACAATGCTCAATCTAGTAATTATCAACCTCGCCATAATGTTGATGAAGAAATGAGAGGAATGATGCAAGGTTTCCAAAGAGCCGAGAGTACGTTGACAAACTTCATGCAAGTTAGTGGATAAATATTTGGCAACTTGGAAGCTTCATTCGGAAAATTGGAGGCTCAAATGGGGCAAATTGCTGAAGCTCTCCAAAAGTAAGAAAAGGGGAAGTTTCCAAGTCACACCGAGCAAGCTAAGGAGGGAAATTTCATCAACAAGGATAGAGCTAGAGATGAAGTAATGATGTTTGAAGAAGCTTTCCAAGCAAAAGTTAATGATCCGGGGAGTTTTGTGATCCCCATATCTGTTGGAGGAAGTGAAATACTAAAGGGAATGCTTGACTTAGGAGCAAGCATCAATATGATGCCCTTGGCATTGTATGAGAAGTTAGGATTGGTAGGTCTATAACCAACTAGAAAAAAGCTTATGTTGGCGGATCGAACTTCTCGAGTACCACATGGAGAGATAAAAGACATACCTATTCTAGTGGATAGAATAGTGGTCCCGATTGATTTTGTGGTGTTAAACATTGAAGAAAAACCCAATGATGTGGTAAGATGGCAAATTTTGCTAGGTAGACCTTTTATGGCTACCACTCAAATGAAGATTGATGTGTGCAAGAGGAGAGTTGTGATACACTCATCTGAGAGAGAGCCTGAGCTTGATTCCATCGCTTGCAACAATGATCTAAAGAGCATTGGGAGTTGCAATGTGGTAGATGTGCAACCACTGAAGAATAAAGGTGGAAATGTGAGCAACTTGGTTCAATTATATGAGAAGAGTAGCCAAGAAGATGAGGAAAGTGTAGGTGACTCAGAGATTGAAGGGCTCAAAAATGCAAATCAAGAGCTTATGCTTGAAGTGGAGGTACTTAAGGCGGAGAAATATGCTCTTGAGAAGAAAGTTGATGACCTATCCAAGAAGAATCACAAGTTGAAAAAGATCAACAAGTTACTCATAAAGGAGAATGATTCAACGGTGAAAGAGCTTGAGGATTTGGCAAAGCTAACTGAAGAATTTGAGGAGGAAACCTCAAGGAAAACGAAGAAGACCCTTATAAGCATTGACACCAAGAACAAGGCATTAGAGGAAATAAAAGAAGAGATGAGCAAGAAAAAGGTGGCACTAAAAATTGCAAAAGTAAAGGAGTGTGATTATTTGGTAGAGATAGATCGAATGGAACAAGCCATCAAAACACTCACCAAGAATGGTCACCCCAAACCTCAAGCTCCAACACAAAAAGGGAGGATTCCTTTCTCTTTTATATCTTGTTATTTTTGTTATAGGAAGGGTCATATTAAATCTAGGTGTTTTGAATTTTTGAAGCATGTTAATCATGAACAACATAGACCTAGGGTGTCATCTAACCATGTTAAGAAAGTTTGGGTTAGAAAGGATTTGGTGGACCAAGTCCGGATTGATTCTAGGGGACCAATTTGGGTAGTCAAGAGAAGCATGAATGAATGTTTGGTTGACCCTTGTGATGAGCATCATGGTCCCAATTTGTATGTTGAGATGCGATAGTGCGGATTTGCACTTTTATGTTTTTTATGTTTAAAATAAAATGTGTTTTGTTTTAAATTTTTTGTGTTGTGTGTTTTCTTGCTAGTTTTAGTTTCCTAATAAGTGTTCCATTGTCCTTGTCTTGTGCATTTCATTCTTATGTTGTGTATGGTGGATTTTTACAGGATCAAATTCAAGTAAAAAAAATGTGGTCAAGCTTGTCCAACAAGTGAATGTCGCCACTTGGGTCACTCGGCCAAAATGGTAACATCAAGGTGACCCATACTCGGATAGGAGGATCAAGCAAGAGATCATGAAGTCACTTTCCAATCGGTTTGAATCCAAGGTGACGGCACTTAAAGAAAATAGTGACTACAAGAAGATGAAGCCAAGTGAAGTGATTGTAAGGCTCCTAGCCTAGGTGTCTATGAAGGCTTCTACAACCTCACCTTCTAAGAAGCAAAAGAGTATAGCCTTGAAGACCTCTAAGATTGAGAAGGAAGAGAATGACTCAAATGAAGACATGGCACTAATTATGAAGAGATTCAAGCAATTCATGAAACTACAAAAGAATGGCTATAGTTCTAGGGATAATGACTTCAAGAAGAATACCATGTTCAAGAATGGCAAGCCAAACCAAGAGAAGACTTTAAGAAAAGGCATTTAGTGCTTTGAATGTAGAGGATTCAGGCACATCTTTACGGATTATGGCAACTTAAAGGACAAGAGAAAATGAAAGGCGATGGCCACCTTATGGAGTGAGAGTGATAGTAGGAGTGAGAGTGAGAGTAAGAGTGAGAGTGAAAAAGACTCTTCGGGTGATGAAGAACTTGCACTTAACTTCACGGCTTTTGGAGCCTTCTATGTGGAAGTTAAAGAAGAAGGCAAAGATGCCTTGAATTATAACCTTAAAGAAGGAATAGATGAAGAAGTAGCTAGGGATGTGGTTGATGTAGCTACTCATTGGGAAGTCGCTTGTATAACATCAAATGACCAAGGCAAAGGTCTTGATGAGGAAGCTGACTCGGTTTGTGAGAGGCAAAGTGTAGAAGATGTCTCTAGTGATGAGAGTTCTTCATCTCACTCTAACAAAGGAATTGGTGAAGATATGGATCTTGAAGACTACATCAATTACTTTGAAGACTCTAGGATAAAGAGTAAAAAGGAGATTCAAAGATTAAAGAAGGAGAATCTCAAACTTACAACCGAGGTGACTCACTTGAATGATGTAGTGAGGAAAGTCAAAGAAAGTGAAGACTCCATGAAGAAGGAGCTTGAGGAAGCTAAAGAGTTACTTGCTAAAATGACCTCCAGCATCGAAAAGCTTGACCACATGTAGAGCATTGGAAAGAAGCCAAATGACAACAGATGGCTTGGCTTTGTAAATGATGAGTCCACGCCTTCCTCGGACAAGACAACTTTTATGAAGGGATGTGTTCCTAAGTTGCCTCCTCCATCTCAACATCCTAGGAGGAAGATTGAACTTGGAGAGTCATCCAAGAGTGGCCAAGTGAAGATGCCAACAAAGAGTCAAGCTCAACCTCAACATCCAAGAGCTCCACACCTAAGCTTTCCTCAACCAAGGTTTCACCAACCAAGAAGGTAAGCCATGCAAACTCAACCAATGAGGCATCCTGATGTAGTGGAAGCTCTGTCGAGAAAAACCTGCAAGAAACAAATTGAAAACAACCTACTAATGTTCTGTTAATTCGCGCACGAATACCGGAATATTAGGCTTCAAATACAATAATCGACTTCACGCACGAAGGATGTTATAAATGGATAGTTGAGAAACATTCTCTGTATTTTTTTATTAATCAAAAGCCGTCTTTCAAACCCTAATACAATCTACTCAAATAGAATTGCAAAACTTGACTAACAAGAAAATCCTAAACAAACGGGAAAGAATCCTAAATGGAAAAGATATCAAATCTCCTAAAATCAAAAGAATCCTAAAACATTAAAAACCTATCTAAAAAGGAATTTGGATTTGATTTAATAAAATTAAATCATAAAATAATTAATAACCTAATTACATATAAACTAAAAGGAAATAAAATAAACGTACGGAATCATAACAACAATTAAAAACCATAAAACAAGAAACTGCTGTCTCGGTGCGCATGAAACTTAATAGCCAAATTCTGATATACTAGAGCCCGTTATAGAAGATGGAGTCTTCATAACATTTGTAGGGCTCGTCTTGGGCATTCCGGAAACATATTATAATAGACGATCCGATCCCATATGCCCTCTGTAGAGCTCCACGAAGTTCAGCTCGGATCATCTCGTCCAGCTCACTGTGTCCAGCTCTCGTCCAGCTCAAGTCTTCGCACAATGATCTAAATGGCCGAATTTGGGCCTGTTGTGATCTGTTACGGAGGACGGAGTCTTCATAACATTTGTAGGTCTCGTCATGGTCTTTCCAGAAACATATTATAATGTTGATTTTAAGTTCGTTTTCCCTCTGAAAAGGCCCCCGAAATTTGTCCATTCTAACAGTTAAAACCATTCCGAGTCTGTGCTTCCTTCTTTCCGCACCCTTTGTCTTTGAGTCGATTCCTCCGCTCCATGAAATCCAAACCTTTGTTTGCCGTATCGTCTTTGACGGCTGCATCACATCCCAACCCAGTTCAATAACAAAGAAGGAGAGAACTAGTTCAACACCAAAGATGACATCAAATGCATGACAAGTCTCCGATGACCTCACAAGGATATGGTATGACTCCTCATTTTATACCTACTTGTCATTTTTGTGGTGTTAGTGAGCATATAAAGCCAAATTGCTTTAGGTACATTAAAAAATGTAGGGTTGGGAGCATGATGGAAAAAAATAGACTTAGAAGAACCAATATACGTGTACCTAGGAAATCTATAGTCAATGATCCTAGGAAATCAAGTAATATGTTGACAATGACCACTAGGAATGAAAATGTGTCACCTAAGTAGATTAGAAAAGATGAACCCGCATGCTATTATGCTAACATATCTCCTATAGGTTTAACTAGGTCCAATGGACTTGGTAGGTCTATAGGGCCTCATGCCCTTCATTGATGTGGTATGGTAATTGACCCCATGAGGGAAGCTCAAGCAAAGAGAGAAAACTTGCATATTTGTCACATGCAAAAATTTGATAAACCTTATGCTTCTTCATTAATTGCTTAGTATCTTGGTTGCACATATGTTTAAATGGTATTTTCTTCAATAAGTGTGAACCATTGCTTTGTTTGTTATTCATGTCATCTTAATGTTCAAACATGCATTTTTGGACTAGGAGAATTAATTGGGAAGTACATTTGAATGACCTATAATTTATCTCCATGACATGTGAACTTGATTATGACATGCTTAAAATGATATGCATGAAATACTTTTGATTGCTCTAACTTGAATGCAAATGTGTGTCAATGCAATATACAAGACTAAAATCAATAAGGTTCTTGTATCCATTCAATCAATAAGGATGTCTCATCCAATTTAGTCTTGTCTCTCTTCTTAATAGCTTAGCAAGACTACTATCATACGGATAATTCATCCGGAAAAATCAAATAGGATCTTTGTAATCCATGTCTTGATTTGCCTTTAAGATTTGATATAGTTGCTTGCTTTATAAAATCCTTGGGAACTATATCTTGTTGCTTGACAAAAGGGTACAAATTGGTTTGAATTCCTTTGGAAACTCTTTTGATGTTTGCTTTGCCAAATACCATTGCTTGGGCTTTAAAGTTATATGTCTTGTATCTAAAGCAACTTTTTCACACATTTCTTCTTAAAATAACTCTCCTTGCTTCTCTTCCAATTAATTGAGTTGCATAAAGTTCTTGTATATGACTATGCAGATGTCTTGTATGCTACTATCTCTCTTTATTAAAAGCAACTCGGTTGGGGATACCTCTTTGCCTATCTCATGACAAAAAGGGGGAGTAGTGTGTTACAAGGGAGTTTTTAGTAGTTGATTGCATGTTAGGGAGAATTGATTATTGAGGAGGAGTAACCTATTTAGGGGGAGCAGTGCATTACACTTCATTGCATGATGTTGCTTGTTTTTTCTTTTATGCAAATGCTTGTATTCTTTATTTCACTTAATCACCTCACATACACTTGTCTTGGAAAGTGTAGTTATCTTGTTTTGTAGGGTTGTTTATTCTACAAGTGATTGAAAGCTTGAAGATCAAGATTTTAGGTATCTCTTTGTAATGTACAATAACTTTTTGTTGACCTTAAGTTTTATTTATTTATTTATTTATTTTTTTTATTTGTGAGGATCAATTGTGAGAGTTGGTTTTGTCACGAAATAGCCAAATGGGGAGATTGTAAAGTCCTCATATTTTGATTGGCTTATTTCGTTGACAAACCACATTTAGGGTTTTATGTGTAAGGGTTGATTAGGTCTTCATAGTTCATGATCAAGCTCATGGCTTTCTCAAAGACCTCAAGATCAAGAGCACTTTAAAGGTATATCACTTGTGCTCAAACTCTTTTGAAGAGATTTAGTTGCACACACATACTTTTGCATTTTCATATGTTGTATATTCTTATGTTTGTTACATGCATGGTGCTCTTTCATGATTATATCTATTCTCATGCATGTTCTTTACTCACTTCACACTTGCATAACATTCATATATGATATTTGTGTTTTGCTGAGTTGAAAAGAGATTCTTTCTCTTTCTCGCGATCTGTACCGCTTCGGGTATCGCGGTTGGATCACCTTGCCTGGACCGTGGTTTTGTTTAGTGCATCCTTTGTTTTGTTTCATCGTGTATGTCATGGCTAGTGCATGTTGCCTCTCAAGTGGGAGATTGTTAGGATTATGCTCAATATCAAGAGTATAATATTGTAATTGACAATCTTATCATATTAATAAAGTGATTTCTATTTATTTAACAAAATCTTATAGCATTTATAATTATAATTGTCAAAGTAAATAATCATAAGGTCAAAAAACTATGAGAAAAGAAGAATTGTTCGTACATCTGGATATGTATAAGGTAGACACAATTCTTTAGTTGGTCTTGAATAATGTTCACAACTTAAGTTAAAGGTTGGGCACCTTTATCTTTTTAAACTTGTAGAATTCTTTTACTAGCATTTGAGCGGGATCAAATGTGTTATGATGAGTCTAAAATCATCGTAGGGTCTTCGAGTAAAAGAATTTAGTGCACTGGGTGCATTGAACTGGATCACAATGAAATACTTTATCTGGAACCGTCAGTAGATAAAAGTCTTTTCATTATCAGGACAATCGGAGAGTCTATCTTAATCTTGAGATAAATGATGGACTTATAGTTACAAGTGTTATCATTTGAGCTATTAATGAGTATGATTATATAGCATAGTCTATCATCGATAGTTTGGTGGTATTCATTTGTTAATCGATAGAGGACTTCATTTATAGATATGGACATCGTGGCTCCATTTATTAAATGAGAGTAGAATATCATCATATGGATGTTTTGAGGTTTTGGATATTAAATCTTAACGTTGAGTTTTCAATAGTGACTATTGAAAGATGACTTCTGGATAAGTCATAATATATATCCAGGTTCAAAATGTGGTCATATGAGGAAATATGGTAACTTGGAGAGCTATATGTGGTCTATGAGCTCTTGGCGATTACTGATATTCTTCACGAGGATTCACCATCTCCTATAAGATTGTCTAGGGTATGAATGAGAATCATTTACTTGTTCTATCTTTATTTAAGAGTGCAATTTTAGTTATTTAGTGGAATGAACTAAAATTAATAGATCGAACCTAAGTGAATCATTTGTTTATTGTGATTGGGTTATGTCTATTGAAGCTTAAATTTAGATAGCCCACCAAGATCCCCAATCCACACGGACTTGCATGGATCACTTGATATATTCTACCGGACTAATTTATGAGTCCATCTAGAATTGTATTAAGGCATGTGGACTTGTTTCTTTTAGTAAGAATGGACCTAGTTCACATGTGGGCCTTTTATTAAGGTCCAATGGATTTAATAAAATAGAAAAACAATATATATATATATATTAATATATATGGCACTTGGCCAAAATATATATATATTATGTATATGATATTATATTGTTTTATTTTTATTATTTGATTAAATGGAAATTAATTGATTAATTATTTAATTGAAAATCAAAATCTTTTTCTGACTAGGAAATATGTTTCTTAGTAGTATACTATTGTGGTAGTATAATAAATATTAAAGACTTTATTTGGTAAGTAGATAAATAAAGGGAATTTATTTATCTAATCAAATAAAGAAGTCTTTGATATAGTCACAAATACACTAAAGAGTTAGATTAGGGTTTGGAATTCTAAGGAAATCGAACTAGAGTTAGGATTTAGGTCAAAAGGCATAAATCCTATTTGCTAGAGGAATTCGGCCACCCTAATTATATTTAGGCAAGAATTCGGACAACAATATATATTATATATGCATGTTAAAGTTGTGCAAATATATATATTTTAAAATATATGCAAGTTTAATTCATGCAAATTACATATTATATATATGCATGTTAAAGTCATGCAGATATATATAGATTATATAATTGCAAGTTGAATTAGAGGAGATATATTATTTTGGGCAAACAAGAACTGCGACCAATATATATATATTTTTATGCAAAGAGAATTCAGGAACCAAAAAGGCTTGCTTAAGAGAATTATTTTTTGCTTGAAAAATAGAAGCTATCTCTTAAGACTAAGTGTGATTTCAGCCAAGAGAGAAAAATAGGAAGAATTATTCTTATTTCGATAGTGCACTAGTAGCTTATATATCAATAGGCTTTGTGCACAATTTTGAATAAGGTTCACGCGAGTTTCGATCATTAGATTGAGAATTTAAAAGTGACCGGAACATTCTTCATTGTCTATTAGAAGTTTTGTGACTAACGAAAAAGAAAAGATTTTGTTATCCATCCTCAAGTACACAATTCAAAGAGAGAGAGACCACACTCTTAGGTGATTCACATTCGTGATTAGATTAGAAGATCTTGCGGATTACCATCGACGCAACGTCAATCGGATCACGCGACAAAGGTACGATATCTTTTAGATGTATATTAATTAATTAAAGGGTTAAGGTTCAACTTATGAAAAAATTTTAAACTATACTAAAACCATTTTTAGTCTCGCTTCTGCTGCGTGCACGTACGTTTTTCCCTAGAGTCTCAACTGCGAAGTCTTCCAGAGGTGTGACATCGTGTGTATCGTGGTATGGACACTTTGTTCGTACCGTGGCAAGCACCACGGTTTTGACAGGATTTTGACTCCCTTGTTCAAACCGCCGTCACTTCGGCTAGGGCTTGATATGTATATATTCTATATTCCCTTCTTGGCCAAAAAAGAGCTAATATTTTGAGTTTATTGATAGCTTGAGAGTGTCTTGCAAGAAAAGTCATCAAGATTCAATCTTTATTGAACAAAACCCAAATACCCATCATCCATTCATAAATCCAACATCATTTAGCATCATCTAGGTTGTTTTCACTCATGGATTTTTTTATCAACACACATGACTTGGTAAGTGGAACACCATCTTCACTCATCTTAGTGTTCTTGCTTAACAAGAAATCTCTTTTATGACTTGTTTGCATTTAGATTAAGTTTCTTATCTACAAGTTGAGATTTTTGTGTTGTTTGTGGGTTTTGTATTGTGATAGCTATTGCATCTAGTTTTGCTTTTATTTTATATAGCTAAGTTATATGTATGACATATAGCAACATGATATATAGGATTCATTTATGACTAGATAAGCATTAAATGTGTTGACATAACATTTATGCATTTGATATTCACTTAGGTTGTTATCTCTTGTTTGAGAGTTAAGCCTTGTGACTAAGTGGATTAGTGCACAAGCAAGTTGGTCTATGATCATTATTAAAGGCCCACTAGGTAGAGTGGAAGGGTTGATGACCAATAATGGTTTGACTTGAGGTCAACCTAGGTTGTAAACTTTTATTCAAATAGTGGATTTGAGGACCATGGGTGATTAGCACAATAACCCGTGAGTTTTGCCCAGTTGGAGAGTTTTCACGTAAATCAATCAACGCGTTATTTATTATTTTACGCACTTTAAATATATTGATTTTATTTGATTGTTTTTGTGAAATTTCCCTTAAGAAGTAGTGCAAAATATACCATTGGGGGGGGGGGGGGGGGGGGTGGTGAATAGGTATAGACTCAAATTCTTCAAATATTAAAAATAACGCGGAATATAACAAAGAAAATGCACACTTGATTAGATTTAACAAATGAATTGATTTCACTAATACAAGAGTTAATCAATTTACAAGATATGCAATCAATGTAAGATATGGAAGATAAAGAAAAGTCAAACAAAAATGAACACAAATATTTTTTACGTGGTAAAACCTCAAAGAGGAAACATCCACGGGTTGATACCACAACCACCGGCAAAGCAATCCACTATGTGAAAAAGGACTTACACACTCAAGCTACCAACTCATGATATCCGCTCAAGCTATCAACTCCTAATCTACCCTCGGGCTAGTGAATCACCAAGTCTACTTCCTATCCGAGATGTGTCCTACACCTCTAGAAAGCAACTTCCTATCCAAGACGCTCACGTCTCTAGGAAGATTTCTTGCTTGCCTATCCGGATCCTCCCGACCCTAGACAAGTCTCCTTGCTTGATTATCCGAGTCCTCCCGACTCTAATCAAGACTTCCTTGCTCTATTCACAAAGCTTCACTCACTTTACTAGAGACTTCTGAAACTAATTATAGCACGGTGTGTATAAAACTATCTAGAGGGGGGGGGGGGGGGTGAATAGATTTTATGCTTTTTACCCAATTTTTCGTGTTAGTCAAAATTACGAAATTACCCCTAAATAGATAAAGCAATAAATCAAGTAAAATATGCGGAAATTAAATAACACTTGATTTTTACGTGAAAACCCTCATGGGAAAAACCACGGGCTAGTAAGTAAGCCACACTCGAACCTCGAATCCACTAAATGTGTAAACGATTACAACCTAATCCCGGAAGTAATCACACACCTACCTAATCTCGGTATGAGTGAACCTAGTCCAATTTGCTTGCGATCTAAGCAACCTAATCCCGGAAGCTACACACAAGACTTACTTTCTCTATGAAGAGAATACAACCCTAAGTGAATATATGAAATATCCAAAATGCAACATAGAGCAAGGGAACCCTATATGCTTATCTAAGATGATGAATTTTCAATAGAATCAATCCTAGATATTATGAGCTAAATGAGATGTCATAAAGCTTAGCTAATCAAGATAAACAAAACCTAATTAGCTATCACAAAACAACTTCTCAAACATACATCATACTAATCTCAAACTTGTATTCAAAGAATATAAAATCACATACAAGTAATTAAATTGAGATTGCTTGTTAAGAGAAACACAAAATATGTAAGATATTAGTGAAAAGCTTACCAAGCAAAGTATGATGAAGAATCCATGCAAGATGACATCTAGAAGATCAAAGATGATGCTAGATGATGATTGATGATCATGAAAAAGTGTTTGAGTAATTAAAAATGAGTTCTTGAAAATTTTTCTTCTCTTTGAAAAATATTCTATGTATGAAATCTGAATATGAACTCTCTTAATTGACCTAAAGACAAAATGGCATATATATAGGGGGCCAAACCAAAGTGAGGTCGTTTAAGTAAGTTTCAAAGAAACGCGCCAATCGGCGGTTTCATTCGGCGGCCAGGCCGCAGAATGTGACCACCGAATTGCTCCTGATGAAACAGGGGAGAAACGGCGGTTTCAAAACCGCCAAACCAACCGCAGAATCAAACCCGAGAATTAAAACCATCAGGTATGAACGGCGGTTTTGATCGGCGGTCTGTGGCCGCCGATCCTAACCACCGAATTGCTCCAGACATTTCTGGAAACAAATGGCGGTTTCATTCGGCGGCCAGGCCGCCGATCCAAACCGCCGTTTCACCAATTTTGGTGAAACCAAGGGAGAAGCCAAGGGCACTCCAACGGCAATCTTCGCGCTAAAAACAAGCACACAAGGTGCATGCGCGGACGTTTCCGAACAACAACGGGAAACGAATTACAAGACACATAAACACACAACAACATATAACAAAGAAGTGCAAGTGTGATAAGTGACATGTGAAGAGAATGCACACAAATGCAAGTATGCTAAGTGAGTGCGTGCACTAAATCTCTTCATAGAAAAATAAGCACTAAACATATACCTTTGGAGTGCTTAACACTTGCAAGGGCCTTGAGCTTGAACACATTCCTAAACTACCCTTACATGATCCCCACATATGGTTTGATCACGAAATAAGCTAATTAAAAACAAAGGGAATCCTTACAATCTCCCCCTTTGGCTATTTCGTGACAAAACCATCACTCACATTGATTCCTCACATAAAAATAGAAACAACGGGATAACATAGATCTTCTACAATACAAAGAGATAATAAACAAAATAAAATCTTCAATGCTCCAATCTCTTGTAGAACAACCAACCCTACAAAACAGAGTTTCTATATTTTTCCAAAAAGTACATGTGAGATTAATCAAGTGATATCAAAACAAGCATTTGCATTTTTAGAATTTAGGCACAACATTACAAAATATATGCAATGTATGATAAATGCAATGCTCCCCCTCAAAGGGTTACTCCCCCTCAATGTGTTATCTCCCCAAAGTGCACAATTGCAACACCAATTTGCATCTCCCCTTACCATATCCTACTCCCCATTTTTGTCATGATGTAGGCAAATGAGTAGTCCCCAACCGGGTCACTCAAGGCAAAGAGAGATAGAAGCATGCAAGATATTTGCATATACATATAAGTCACTTTATGCATCTCAATTAATTGAAGAGAAACAAGGAGATTTATTTGAGAAAATGTGTGAATCCAACATGCTTTGCATACAAGACATATAACATTCAAGTCCAAAATACAATGGTATTTGGCAAAGCAAATGACAAAAGTTTCTAATAAGAATTCAAACCAATTTCACCAATGTCATGAGAAAAGCAAGGATATAGAGATTATTGATTTCAATTTAAGAGTAACTATATCCAACTTTATAAGCGAAACATGGCATGAGCAACTTTGCACCCTATTAGATTTTTCCGGATAAGATATTCGTATGATAGTAGCCATGTTCAACCAATAAAGAAAGAGAGACATTTGGAATATAAATTCCTTTGAACGGATACAAGATCCTTTATTCATTTTGAGTCTCATAAGCTTTCACACAAGTTTTGCATTTTAAGAATATGCAATCATCAATTCATGCTTTTCATGTGAGCATGTTATATGAATTTCATGCTTTTTCATTTGACATTAGCATGTTATAAAAAGAATCATCATGTCATGGAGATAACTATAGGTCATTCACATCATACTTCCTATGAAAATCTCCTAGTCCAAAAAAGCATGTTTGAACATAAATATGACATGGATTGTAAACAAGCAAGGTTCACACTTATAGAATTTGAAAGCATATATACATATGTACAACCAAGCTTACTCAAGCAATCAAAAGAAGAGGCATAAGTTATTTCAAATTTTTTGCAAGTTACAAGAATGCAAAATAGCTCTCTTTGCTTGAGTTCCCCATATGGGGTCAATCATAGAACACATCACTCCACAAGACATATCCCAATAGATCTACTAAGAGTTTTAAATCGAGTAGCATCTAAGGGTTTAGTAAATAGGTCCGCAAGTTGATCATTAGTACCTACATGTTCAAGTACTATGCATTTATTTTTAACAAGCTCTCTAATGAAGTGATGGCGGATGTTAATATGCTTAGTTCTAGAATGTTGAACCGGATTCTTGGAAATATTAATAGCACTCATGTTATCACAAAAGAGAGTGAGAGTACCTTGGTTGAATCCGTAGTCTACTAGCATTTGCTTCATCCATATAAGTTGAGTGCATCCACTCCCCGCGGCTATGTACTCGGCCTCGGCCGTGGACAAGGAAATCGAGTTTTGCTTCTTGCAAAACCAAGACACCAAGTTGTTGCCTAGAAAGAAGCAACCGCCCGATGTGCTCTTCCTATCATCACAATTTCCTGCCCAATCCGCATCACTATATCCTACAAGACTAGGATTAGTGTCAAATGAGTACCAAATCCCATAATTAGAAGTCCCATTCACAAATCGAATGACTCTCTTAACCGAAGAGAGATGGGACTCCTTGGGATCAGATTGGTACCTAGCATAAACTCCTACACTAAATGATATATCGGGCCTACTTGCGATCAAATAGAGCAAGCTCCCTATCATGCCACGATATAAGGTTTGGTCCACACTTTTACCGCTAGCATTCTTGCTTAGCTTCAAAGTGGTGCTCATAGGAGTATCACAATGTTTGGCTTTTTCAAGACCAAACTTCTTCACTAGGTTTTTGGCATATTTGGCTTGGGATATGAAAATCCCATCATCTAGTTGCCTAATTTGCAAACCTAGGAAGTAACTAAGCTCACCAACAAGACTCATCTCAAATTCATGAGACATAACATCAACAAATTGTTGGACCTTGGTGTTGTTGGTGGAGCCAAACACTATATCATCAACATATATTTGAGCTATGACAAGCTCATCATTGTCTCTCTTGATGAATAGTGTCTTGTCAACACTACCTCTTGTGTAGTTATTGTCAACAAGAAATTGAGTGAGGCGCTCATACCAAGCCCTCGGTGCTTGTTTCAACCCATAAAGTGCCTTATTGAGGCGATAAACATGGTTGGGGTGGTGTGCATCCACAAACCCCTTAGGTTGTTCAACAAACACTTCCTCTTGCAAGAAGCCATTGAGGAAGGCACTCTTGACATCCATTTGGTGCAATTTGAACTTGTGCATGCAAGAAATGGACAAGAGAAGCCTAATGGACTCTAAGCGGGCAACGGGAGCAAAAGTCTCCTCAAAGTCGATACCCTCAATTTGAGAGTACCCTTGTGCTACAAGTCTAGCCTTGTTCCGCACTATGTTTCCATCCTCATCGGATTTGTTCCTAAATATCCATTTAGTGCCTATGACATTAGTGGTCTTAGGCCTAGGAACTAGAGTCCAAACCTCATTCCTTTCGAATTGGTTAAGCTCTTCTTGCATGGCAAGAACCCAAAATTCATCTTTTAAGGCTTCTTCAACCTTTTTGGGTCCAATTTGAGAGGTGTAGCATGTATAGCTAATAAGATTAGCAAGTTGACGTCTAGTCCTAACACCCTCATTAACCTCTCCAATGATATCTTCTTTATCATGGAGTTTCCTAACCCATGGAGCGGGTTCTTTAGAGTCCAAGAGAGGAACTCTATCAATAGGTTGTGTGTCATCATTGTTGACATTAGATGTCCCAAAATTAGGAGACACCACAACCTCCTCCAAAGGAAAACCATCACTAAAAATAACCTCCTCCTCATGATCATTTGACTTGAGCCTAGTATCATCAAATACGACATTGGATGATTCCATAACACTTAGAGTCTTTAAATTGAAAACTCTATAGGCTCTACTATTCAAGGCATAGCCAATAAAAATACCCTCATCACTCTTAGCATCAAATTTGCCAAGTTGATCACGGTCATTCAAAATGTAGCATTTGCTTCCAAAAGTGTGGAAGTAGCTAACATTTGGTCTCTTGCCTTTCCATAACTCATAGGAGGTGTTTCTAGTACCGGGCCTTAGGAAAACTCTATTTCCTATATAGCAAGCCGTATTGATGGCTTCGGCCCATAGGTTCCTAGGGACATTGTTGCTAAGCAACATCACACGGGCCATCTCTTAAAGGACCCTATTTTTCCTCTCAACAAATCCATTTTGTTGAGGTGTCCTAGGAGCCGAAAACTCATGGGAGATGCCTAAATCATTACAAAAGGTTTCAAAAGTGGCATTCTCAAATTCCCTCCCATGGTCACTTCTAATCCGTTTTATGCTTTTAATATTAGAGTTCATTTCATTTTGAATTTTATTACATAGCATTTTAAACTTATCAAAAGTTTCAGATTTTTCTCTAAGAAAATATGTCCATGTGAACCTAGAGAAATCATCAACACAAACAAAAATGTATCTCTTTCCACCCAAACTTTTGGTTTGCATGGGACCCATGAGGTCCATGTGGAGAAGCTCAAGAGGCTTCTTGGTGGTGAGATACTTACCCTTTTTGTGCATGCTTTTAGTTTGCTTTCCTTGTTGGCAAGGTCCACAAATACCATTGGCTTTCTTCCCAAGCTTAGGGAGGCCACGCACATAATTGAACTTTCCAAGGGTCCGTAGATCCCTAAAGTTCATGTGGCCAAGTCTTTCATGCCACAACTCAATTTGCTCATCCATGGACACATGATTAGATACAATACTAACTTCAAGACAATAACAATTGTCGCTAAATCTCATGCCCTTTAACAAGGTTTGTCCATCGGGTTTTAGGATAGAGCAATAATCTTTAGAAAACAAGACGAAATATTCTTCATCACTAAGATGTGAAATGCTTATTAAATTGGCTTTCAAGCCATCAACAAATAAAGCATTGGATAAGGAGGGTAATTCGGGAATGGAAATGGTTCCTTTCCCTACAACATTTCTTTTGGATCCATCACCAAAAGTGACATTTCCACCTTCCTCCATAACAAGAGTCTCGAAGAAACTCTTGTTTCCCGTCATGTGCCTAGAGCACCCACTATCCAAATACCAAAAATTAGAAGAATTTGCCTTCAAGGCTATTTGTGCAACATGGCAAACATTTTAATTCTTTCTAATCCATTTAGCAACAATTTTAGCTTTCTTAGTGGTCTTTGGTACATGTGCTCTACTATTTCAAGAATCATGCAAATCAATATTATCATTCCTAGAAACATGCATCTTGGCTCTATTCTTTCTCTTTTCAATCATGCTTTGTTTTCTACACAATTTAATATATTGAAAGCAATTTGGTCTAATGTGACCATCACAACCACAAAAGTGACAAATAGGGATGAAAAAAGGAATCATACCTTGTCTTTGTGCACGTATGGGAGCTCGTCCATGTCTTTGTGGATAAGTGGGTTCAATCCATCTTCGTTGTTGAACCGGTCTAGGTTGCTTCCAAGCTTGAGGTTGCATGATTGGTCTCTTTCCTTTGTGAGCCAATTTTGGAGGAGTGTTGGCTTGAGGGACCCTAGGGGGTTGAGCTTGAGATTGCCTTCTTGGCCCCATTTTCACTTGTGCATTAGAACATTGTCCTACTTCTAACTTCTTCCTAGGAATTTGCACAATTGAAGTTTCTTCGTTCTTCAAGCTCTTGACAAACACGGTCTTGTTAGAGGTTGAGATTTTCTTGCCATCTTCATACCCAAGACCTCTCTTGTCACTTGGACTCTTTCCAACACCAAGTAAATGATCAAGCTTCTTGGTGCTAGAATCTATCCTAGACAAGGACCCTTTAACTTCTACAAGTTCCCTCTTCAAGCCTTCTTCACTTCTCTTAGATAAGTCTAACTCCTCAATTAACTTATCCTCTCTCCTCTTCAATCTTTCCACTTGTTCACTTAAGTGGTCATTGTGAGCCGAAAGTTCAAGGTTCTCTTCTCTCAACTGTTAGGATTATGCTCAATAGCAAGAGTGTAATGTTGTAATTAACAATCTTTTTCATATTAATAAAGTGATTTCTGGTTTAACAAATCGTATAGCATTTATAGTTTATATTATAATTGTCAAAGTAAATAATCATAAGGTCTAAAGACTATGGGAAAAGAAGAATTGTTCGTACATCTGGATATGTATGTGGTAGACACAATTCTTTAGTTAGTCTTGAATAATGTTCACAACTTAAGTTAAAGGTTGGGCACCTTTATCTTGTTAAAGTTGTAGAATTCTTTTGCTAGCATTTGAGTGGGATCAAATGAGATATGATGAGTCTAAAATCATCGGAGTGTCTTCGAGCAAAAGGATCTAGTGCACTGGGTGCATTGAACTGGATCACAATGAAAAGCTTTATCTAGAACCATCAGTAGATAATAGTCTTTTCATTATCAGGACAATCGGAGAGTCTATCTTAATCCTGAGATAAATGATGGACTTATGGTTGCAAGTGATATCATTTAAGTTATCAATGAGTACGATTATATCGCATAGTCTATCCTCGATAGTTTGGTGATATTCATTTGTTAATCGATAGAGGACTTCATTTATAAATATGGACATCGTGGCTCCATTTAATAAAATGAGAGTATAATATTATCATATGGATGTTTTGAGGTAATTGGATATTAAATCTCAACGTTGAGTTTTCGATAGTGTCTATTGAAAACATGGCTTCTGGACAAGTCAAAATATCCAAGTTCAAAACGTGGTCATATGAGTAAATATGGTAACTTGGAGAGTTATAGGCGGTCTATGAACTCTTGGCGATTACTGATATTAATCACGAGGATACACTATCTCCAACATGATTGTCTAGGGTATGAATGAGGAACATCTTCCTTTTCTATCTTTATTTAAGAGTTCAATTTTAGCTCTTTAGTGGAATGAGTTAAAATTAATGGATCGGACCTAAGTGAATCATTTGTTGATTGTGATTAGGTTATGTCTATTGAAGCTTAAATTTAGATGGCCCGCCAAGATCCCCAATCCACACGGACTTGCATGGATCACTTGATATATTCTACCGGACCAATTTAAGGGTCCAACTAGAATTGCATTTAATATATTAAGAATATAATTTGCACATTATTTAAGTAATGGGCTGCTCAATTATATTAATATATTAATGAAAGACATGTGGGCTTGTTTCTTTTAGTAAGAATGGGTCTGGTTCACATGTGGGCTTTTTATTTAAAGTCCAATGGATTAAATGAAATAGGAAAATAATATTAGGCCCAATCTTATATAAGTGGGGCGGCTAGGTTAATGTTTTAACCTAAAAATATTATTTTGTTTCATTTGTTTTAATTAAATAAGAATTAATTAATTTATTGATTAATTGTTTAATTAAAGAAACAAATCTTTCCTAAAAGTAAAAGACTTGTTTGATAAGTAAATAAATAAATTAGTTTTATTTATTTAATCAAATAAGGAGTCTTTTTATTTAGTCAAAATAAAAGAATAAAAATAAAAGAGTTGGATTAGGGTTTGAAGTCTTAAAAGACATGTGGTTTTTGGGTGCAATACAACTCCTCTTTTGTAGAGGAAAATTGCGGCAACCCTAGGCAAACACACATAGAGAATTCGGCCACCCTATAAGGAAAGAAGGAAGAAATTTTGGCCACCTATATAAGCATACTTATAGAATTCGGCCAACACAATGAATGGTGCTTGAGTTTTTATTTCTTTCTTCTTCTTCTTAATTCCAAGAGAGTTTTTATTCTAAAAAGACAAAAAGGAGTGTGAGATTATTCTTTGATAGTATACTATTGCTTAATCATCAATAAGCTTGTGTATACGATATCGATCTAGGTTCACGCGAGTTTCGATCATTAGATTGAGAACTCAAAAGTGACCGGAATAATTTTTGACATTCTTTTGATTGTTTTGTGACTAACAAAGAAAAGAAAGTTTTTGTTTGGTCCATTCACAGGTTTGCAATTCAAAGAAAAGGGAGACCACGCTCCTAGGTGATCCACGTTCGTGCTCGGATTGAAGGTCTTGCGGATTACCATCGACGTAAGTCAATCGGATCACGCGACAAAAGGTAATTTACTTTTGTTAATGTATATGCATGTTTATTGATTAAAAGGGTTTAAGGTTCATAAAGGAAAAAATTTTAAAAGTCACTAAATCGTTTTTAGTATCGCTTCCGCTGCGTTTACCACTTTTGTTATTATTTTCCCCTACATCAACCTCTCAATCTTTCTTGTGCTTTTAAATGCTAAACATTGAACTTGGCATGGTATTTAGCAAGCACCTTTTGCTCCACAAATTTCTTTTTGGAAATAGAAGAGGAGTCACTTTCTACTTCACTAGAGTCAATTTCCTCTTGACTCATCTCCTCTTTTTCACTAGCACTTTTGCTCTTGTGAGAAGAGGCAAAAGCTAGGAAGTTAGCCATGAGCTCTTCTCCACTTGAAGACTCATCTTCCTCATTGGAGTCATCACTACTCCCACTCCAAGTGGCGGCCATCACTTTGCCCTTCTTCTTTTCATTGTGATTAGCACATTCGGGGGCAAAGTGACCAATCCCACCACATTCAAAGCATCGGACCCCTTTCCTTTCGGTCCTCTTTTGTCTAGGCTCAAACTTCTTGAAGGAACATTTTTTCTTCAAATCTTGTCCTCTTGACCCAAATCCCTTCTTCTTCTTGAACCCCATAACCTTATTAAACCTTTTCACAAATAAGGCAAGGTCTTCATCCGATTCATGCTTTGCCTCATTTGCATCCTTAGATGCTTTCAAAGCTATTCCTTTAGACTTCTTAGGAGGAGTAGTGGTGCTAGGAGCCTTCCTAGACTCATATGCAAGGAGACGTCCAATCACCTCACTTGGCTTCATATCCATGTAGCCACTATTTTCTTCTATGGTCGTCACATCTCATAATTTTTTGCTTGACTCTCCTATCCGAATACGAGTCTCCGAGTTGATGGCTTTGATTTACGATGTCCATCAATTTGATTTCGAAGTCATTGAAGCATTCATCCTCTCCCATCCTAAGTAGCTCAAATTGAGTTTGGAGGACTTGAAGCTTGGACTCCTTCACCACCTCGATTCCCTCATGTGCAACTTGAAGGATCTCCCATGCCACTTTTGCAATCTGAGTGTTCTGAATAAGCTTGTACTGATTCTCATCCATTGCACACATGATGGCATGCATAGCCTTCCTATTCCACTTTGAAGCCTCAAACTCTTGCGCATTCCATTGCGCCTTAGGCTTCAAAACATCTTGTCCTCCACCCGCGGGAGTCATCATAGGGAGATCATATCCATCTTCAACCGACATCCATGCCCGGTCATGAATTTGGCATATGTAGGATTCCATCTTCCCTTTCCATTGGGAATAGTTCAAACTGGTAAGAAGTGGAGGCCTTGTGCTAGAAGCACCTTCGTTGCCACCACCATTTCCACTGTTTCCACTCATAGTGTTTATGAATGAATGAAATGAATGCAAATGTATGAATGATCAAAAATCACACAAAATGCAAAACACACCAAAATAAGCAAGGATCACCTATGTATGTCTAGGAACCCGCTCTGATACCAATTGAAACTAATTATAGCACGGTGTGTATAAAACTATCTAGAGGGGGGTGAATAGATTTTACGCTTTTTACCCAATTTTTCGTGTTAGTCAAAATTACGAAATTACCCCTAAATAGATAAAGCAATAAATCAAGTAAAATATGTGGAAATTAAATAACACTTGATTTTTACGTGGAAACCCTCACGGGAAAAACCACGGGCTAGTAAGTAAGCCACACTTGAACCTCGAATCCACTAAATGTGTAAACGATTACAACCTAATCCCGGAAGTAATCACACACCCACCTAATCCCGGTATGAGTGAACCTAGTCCAATTTGCTTGCGATCTAAGCAACCTAATCCTGGAAGCTACACACAAGACTTACTTTCTCTATGAAGAGAATACAACCCTAAGTGAATATATGAAATATCCAAAATGCAACATAGAGCAAGGGAACCCTATATGCTTATCTAAGATGATGAATTTTCAATAGAATCAATCCTAGATATTATGAGCTAAATGACATGTCATAAAGCTTAGCTAATCAAGATAAACAAAACCTAATTAGCTATCACAAAACTTCTCAAACATACCTCATACTAATCTCAAACTTGTATTCAAAGAATATAAAATCACATACAAGTAATTAAATTGAGATTGCTTGTTAAGAGAAACACAAAATATGTAAGATATTAGTGAAAAGCTTACCAAGCAAAGTATGATGAAGAATCCATGCAAGATGACATCTAGAAGATCAAAGATGATGCTAGATAATGATTGATGATCATGAAAAAGTGTTTGAGTAATTAAAAATGAGTTCTTGAAAATTTTTCTTCTCTTTGAAAAATATTCTAAGTATGAAATCTGAATATGAACTCTCTTAATTGACCTAAAGACAAAATGGCATATATATAGGGGGCCAAACCAAAGTGAGATAGTTTAAGTAAGTTTCAAAGAAACGCGCCAATCGGCGGTTTCATTCGGCGGCCAGGCCGCAGAATGTGACCACCGAATTGCTCCTGATGAAACAGGGGAGAAACGGCGGTTTCAAAACCGCCAAACCAACCGCAAAATCAAACCCGAGAATTAAAACCATCAGGTATGAACGGCGGTTTCGATAAACGGTCAGTGGCCACCGATCCTAACCGCTTAATTGCTCCAGACATTTCTGGAAACAAACGGCGGTTTCATTCGGCGGCCAAGCCGCCGATCCAAACCGCCGTTTCACCAATTTTGGTGAAACCAAGGGAGAAGCCAAGGGCATTCTCCAACGGCGATCTTCGCGCTAAAAACAAGCACACAAGGTGCATGCGCGGACATTTCCGAACAACAACGGGAAACGAATTACAAGACACATAAACACACAACAACATATAACAAAGAAGTGCAAGTGTGATAAGTGACATGTGAAGAGAATGCACACAAATGCAAGTATGCTAAGTGAGTGTGTGCACTAAATCTCTTCATAGAAAAATAAGCACTAAACATATACCTTTGGAGTGCTTAACACTTGCAAGGGCCTTGAGCTTGAACACATTCCTAAACTACCCTTACATGATCCCCACATATGGTTTGATCACGAAATAAGCTAATTAAAAACAACGGGAATCCTTACAACTTCAACCTAATGCAAGGCTATGATCTAAGTGATGCAAACACAATCAAATTAAGCTAGATGATCAATCAAGCTAAATGTACATGTTCAATGATAATCTAGAATATGCTTTCAACAAACAATCACAAAAGTATCTAGAAATCAAGACATGCAAATCAATAAGAAAAAGGTTTGATTATTCAATATATCACACTAAAAACCTAGTTCTTAGATCATGAAATTAAACCTAGAAAATAACATGAAGCACATCATATATTCTTTTTCTAGAATCAATTTCAAACAAAATCAAGTTTCGCACATATATGTTCAAGAGAAATCACAAAGCTAAAAACTCAATTGACAAATGATCAAACACCCCTAGCATATGATCTAACATCCTTCTCAACATATTTCATCAATCAAATAGTAAGAATCAAAGAGATGATCAAAGATGAAATGAAAAAGAAGAAGTTGAACAAAACAACCTTGACCACGTACTGAAGATCAGTCTACTGGGAAGAATGGCGAAGTTAGCTACCTCTAGAAATACTTAGGGCTTGTAGCTCTCATCCAGACCAATAATTTTGGCTTTTGAATCAATCGATTTCGAGTTCGTATGAGAAAGTTATGATCAAAATACTAAAACTAAAATGTTGAAGAATGTCTGCAGAATTTTGAAAGTGTTCTTGAAAATCTTCAAATGTTTGGAGGGAAGGAGAGAGGATTAAATGGAGGAGAGAGAAGGAAATTTTTGACCAATCAAGCATGGCCACCTCAGCCCAGCCCCATGGGGGGCAGAGAGCCCCTCTGGCTGTGGGGCCCACGGCTCCCACACGTGCCCTATTGGCCACCTTCACCTCGCCTGCTCCCTCACGTTCTTCAGCCGTATCTTGGGCATCCGAACTCTGATTTCGAATCTGTTTTTGGATTAAAAACCATGACTCCCTCACACATGATGATGACTACATGAAACTAAATATACCACGGTGTGTATAAAGCTATCTAGAGGGGGGGTGAATAGATTTTACGCTTTTTACCCAATTTTTCGTGTTAGTCAAAATTACGAAATTACCCTCAAGATAATATAAACAAGCAAGTGTAATATGGTGCGGAAATTAAAATAACACTTGAATTTTTACGTGGAAACCCTCACGGGAAAAACCACGGGCTATGTAAGTAAGCCACACTCGAACCTCGAATCCACTAAATGTGCAAACGATTACAACCTAATCCCGGAAGTAATCACACACCTACCTAATCCCGGTATGAGTGAACCTAGTCCAATTTGCTTGCGATCTAAGCAACCTAATCCCGATTGCTACACACAAGACTTAGCTTCTCTTGAAGAGAATACAACCCTAAGTGAATATATGAAAATATCCAAAATGCAACATAGAGCAAGGGAAACCCTATATGCTTATCTAAGATGATTAATATGCAATTAAGAGCAATCCTAGATATCAAAACTAAATGACATGTCAATTAGTTTAGCTAATCAATATCAAGCACAAAAACCTAATATGCTAGCACAATACAACTTCTCAAACATACATCATACTAATCTCAATCTTGTATTCAACAAATATAAAATCACATACAAGTAATTAAATTGAGATTGCTAGATAAGAGAAACACAAAATATGTAAGATATTAGTGAAAAGCTTACCAAGCAAAGTATGATGAAGAATCCATGCAAGATGTCATCTAGATGATCTAAGATGATGCTAGATGATGATTGATGATCATGGAAAAGGTGTTTGAGTAATTAAAAATGAGTTCTTGGAATTTTTCTTCTCTTTGAAAAATATCCTAAGTATGAAATCTGAATATGAACTCTTGTAATTGACCTAAAGTCAAAGTGGCATATATATAGGGGGCCAAAACAAAGTGTGGTCGTTTTGATAAGTTTGCCCACTATTTGCCTTGGGCGCTGTACGTAGGGCGCCATTGTACAGCGCCTGTACAGCGCCCTTGCTCTGTTTTCACGAGGAAACAGAGTGGCGCTGTACGTACAGCGCTCTGTACCGCGCCACGTACAGCGCCCCAACAGCGACCCAACAGCGACCGATTAAATCGATCAGGTCTGAACAGCGCTCAATGGGCGCTGTTCGTACAGCGCTTCTGTACAGCGCTATTGGGGGCGCCCAGTGCAAAAATGCAATCCTAAGTCTAAGCATGACAAGGCAATTGGATATGCAAGATGCAATCAAACTAACATGCAAGAAGAGATGTTCATGAGCATTAAGGCACACATAAAAGACACACAACATATAAGGATTAAACATATGCATGAGTTGTGAGTGTGTGCATCTATCTCTTCAAGACAAGTAAGCACTTAGAATATTACCTTTGGTGCTTGTCAATAGTGAGGTCTTCAAAAGGGCCTAAGCAATAACACAACATCTAAGCTACCCTTACAAAGCATCCCCACATGTGGTTTGATCACGAAATAAGCCAATTAAACACAACGGGAATCCTAACAATCTCCCCCTTTGGCTATTTCGTGACAAAACCACCACTCACATTGATTCCTCACATAGAATTAGAAACTACGGGACTACAATGATTATCTACATTACAAAGAGATAAGAAAGTAAAAACTTCAAGTCTTCAATCTCTTGTAGAACAATCAAGCCCTGAAAATAAAGTTTCTAGCATTTCCAATACAAGTAAAGTGTGAGATTAATCATGTGAGAACAATACCAAGCATTTGCATTTTTAGAATTTAGGCACAACATTTAGCAAATGTATGCAATGAATGATAAATGCAATGCTCCCCCTCAAAGGGTTACTCCCCCTCAATGTATGTTCTCCCCAAAATGCACAAAAGCTTCTATATTTTGCAACTCCCCTTACCATTTCCTACTCCCCCTTTTTGTCATGATATAGGCAAAGGAGTAGTCCCCAACCGGGTCACTCAAAGCAACGAGAGATAGAAGCATGCAAGATATGCATATACATATAAGTCACTTTATGCACTTCAATTAATTTGAGAGAAACAAGGAGATTTATTTGAGAAAAATGTGTGAATCCAACATGCTTTGCATACAAGACATATAGCATTCAAGTCCAAAATACAATGGTATTTGGCAAAGCAAATGACAAAGGTTTCTAATTTGAATTCAAACCAATTTCACCAATGTCATGGGAAAAGCAAGGATATAGAGATTATTGATTTCAATTTTAAGAGCAACTATATCCAACTTTATAAGCGAAACATGGCATGAGCGACTTTGCACCCTATTTGATTTTTCCGGATAAGATATCCGTATGATAGTAACCATGTTCAACTAATAAAGAAAGAGAGACATTTGGAATGTAAATTCCTTTGAACGGATACAAGATCCTTTATTCATTTAGAGTCTCATAAGCTTTCACACAAGTTTTGCATTTTTAAGAATATGCAATCATCAATTCATGCTTTTCATGTGAGCATGTTGTATGAATTTCATGCTTTTTCATTTAGCATAAGCATGTTATTTAAGAAACATCATGTCATGGAGATAACTATAGGTCATTCACATCATACTTCCTATGTAAATCTCCTAGTCCAAAAATGCATGTTTGAACATAAATAAGACATGGATTGTAGACAAGCAAGGTTCACACTTATAGAATTTGAAAGCATATATACATATGTACAACCAAGCTTACTCAAGCAATCAAAAGAAGAGGCATAAGTTATTTCAAATTTTTTGCAAGTTACATGAATGCAAAATAGCTCTCTTTGCTTGAGTTCCCCATATGGGGTCAATCATAGAACATCACTCCACAAGACATATCCCAATAGATCTACTAAGAGTTTTAAATCGAGTAGCATCTAAGGGTTTAGTAAATAAATCCGCAAGTTGATCATTAGTACCTACATGTTCAAGTACTATGCATTTATTTTCAACAAGCTCTCTAATGAAGTGATGGCGGATGTCAATATGCTTAGTTCTAGAATGTTGAACCGGATTCTTGGAAATATTAATTGCACTCATATTATCACAAAAGAGAGTGAGAGTACCTTGGTTGAATCCGTAGTCTACTAGCATTTGCTTCATCCATAGGAGTTGTGTGCATCCACTCCCTGCGGCTATGTACTCGGCCTCGGCCGTGGACAAGGAAATCGAGTTTTGCTTCTTGCAAAACCAAGACACTAAGTTGTTGCCTAGAAAGAAGCAACCGCCCGATGTGCTCTTCCTATCATCACAATTTCCTGCCCAATCCGCATCACTAAAGCCAACTAGACTAGCATTAGTGTCAAAAGAGTACCAAATCCCATAGTTGGATGTCCCATTCACATAGCGAATGATCCTCTTCACACAAGAGAGGTGGGACTCCTTAGGATCCGCTTGGTACCTAGCACACACACCCACACTAAAAGATATATCGGGCCTACTTGCGGTCAAGTAAAGCAAGCTACCTATCATGCCACGATATAGAGTTTGGTCCACACTTTTACCACTAGCATCCTTGCTTAGCTTCAAAGTTGTACTCATGGGTGTATCACAATGTTTGGCTTTCTCTAAACCAAACTTCTTCACTAGGTTCTTAGCATATTTGGCTTGGGTTATGAAAATCCCATCATGCATTTGCCTAATTTGCAAACCTAGGAAGTAACTAAGCTCACCAACAAGACTCATCTCAAATTCAAGAGACATGACATCAACAAATTGTTGGACTTTGGTGTTGTTGGTGGAGCCAAAAACTATATCATCAACATATATTTGAGCTATGAAAAGCTCATCATTGTCTCTCTTGATGAATAGTGTCTTGTCAACACTACCTCTTGTGTAGTTGTTGTCAACAAGAAATTGAGTGAGGCGCTCATACCAAGCCCTCGGTGCTTGTTTCAACCCATAAAGTGCCTTCTTGAGGCGATAGACATGATTGGGGTGGTGAGCATCCACAAACCCCTTAGGTTGTTCAACAAACACTTCCTCTTGCAAGAAGCCATTGAGGAAGGCACTCTTGACGTCCATTTGGTGCAATTTGAACTTGTGCACACAAGAGATGGACAAGAGAAGCCTAATGGACTCTAAGCGGGCAACGGGAGCAAAAGTCTCCTCAAAGTCGATACCCTCAATTTGAGAGTACCCTTGTGCTACAAGTCTAGCCTTGTTCCGCACTATGTTGCCATCCTCATCGGATTTGTTCCTAAATATCCATTTGGTGCCTATGACATTAGTGGTCTTAGGCCTAGGAACTAGAGTCCAAACCTCATTCCTTTCGAATTGGCTTAGCTCTTCTTGCATGGCAAGAACCCAAAATTCATCATTTAAGGCTTCTTCAACCTTTTTGGGTTCAATTTGAGAGGTGTAACATGTATAGCTAATAAGATTAGCAAGTTGGCGTCTAGTCCTAACACCCTCATTTACCTCTCCAATGATATCTTCTTTATCATGGAGTTTCCTAACCCATGGAGCGGGTTCTTTAGAGTCCAAGAGAGGAACTCTATCAATAGGTTGTGTGCCATCATTGTTGACATTAGATGTCCCAACATTAGGCGACACCACAACCTTCTCCAAAGGAGAATCATCACTAAAAATAACCTCCTCATCATGATCATTAGACTTGAGCCTAGTATCATCAAATACGACATTGGATGATTCCATAACACTTAGAGTCTTTAAATTGAAAACTCTATAGGCTCTACTATTTAAGGCATAGCCAATAAAAATACCCTCATCACTCTTAGCATCAAACTTGCCAAGTTGATCACGGTCATTCAAAATGTAGCATTTGCTTCCAAAAGTGTGGAAGTAGCTAACATTTGGCCTCTTGCCTTTCCATAACTCATAGGAGGTGTTTCTAGTACCGGGCCTTAGGAACACTCTATTTCCTATATAGCAAGCCGTGTTAATGGCTTCGGCCCATAGGTTCCTAGGGACATTGTTGCTAAGCAACATCACACGGGCCATCTCTTGGAGGACCCTATTCTTCCTCTCAACAACTCCATTTTGTTGAGGTGTCCTAGGAGCAGAAAATTCATGGGAGATGCCTAAACCATTACAAAAGGTTTCAAAGGTGGCATTCTCAAATTCTCTCCCATGGTCACTTCTAATCCGTTTAATGCTTCTAATGTTAGAATTCATTTCATTTTGCAATTTAGTACAAAGCATTTTAAACTTATCAAAAGTTTCGGATTTTTCTCTAAGAAAATATGTCCATGTAAATCTAGAGAAATCATCAACACAAACAAAAATGTATCTCTTTCCACCCAAACTTTCGGTTTGCATGGGACCCATGAGGTCCATGTGGAGAAGCTCAAGTGGCTCCTTGGTGGTGAGATACTTACCCTTTTTGTGCATGCTTTTGGTTTGCTTTCCTTGTTGGCAAGGTCCACAAATGCCATTGGCTTTCTTCCCAAGCTTAGGGAGGCCACGCACACAATTGAACTTTCCAAGGGTCCGTAGATCCCTAAAGTTCATGTGGCCAAGTCTTTCATGCCACAACTCAATTTGTTCATCCATGGACACATGATTAGATACAATTCTAGCTTCAAGACAATAGCAATTGTCGCTAGATCTCATGCCTTTCAACAAGGTTTGTCCATCGGGTTTAAGGATAGAGCAATAATCTTTAGAGAACAAGACGGAATATCCTTCATCACTAAGATGTGAAATGCTAATTAAATTGGCTTTCAAGCCATCAACAAATAAAGCATTGGATAAGGAGGGTAATCCGGGAACTGAAATGGTTCCTTTCCCTATAACATTTCTTTTGGATCCATCACCAAAAGTGACATTTCCACCTTCCTCCATAACAAGAGTCTCGAAGAAACTCTTGTTTCCCGTCATGTGCCTAGAGCACCCACTATCCAAGTACCAAAAATTAGAAGAATTTGCCTTCAAGGCTATTTGTGCAACATGGCAAACATTATCATTCTTTCTAATCCACTTAGCAACAATTTTAGCTTTCTTAGTGGTCTTTGGTACATGTGCTCTACTATTTCTAGGATCATGCAAATCAATATTTTCTTTCCTAGAAACATGCATCTTGGCTCTATTCTTTCTCTTTTCAATCATGCTTTGTTTTCTACACATTTTAATATATTGAAAGCAATTTGGTCTAATATGACCATCACAACCACAAAAGTGACAAATAGGAATGAAAAAAGGAATCATACCTCGCCTTTGAGCACGTCCATGTCTTTGTGGATATGTGGGTTCAATCCGTCTTCGTTGTTGAACCGGTCTTGGTTGCTTCCAAGCTTGAGGTTGCATGATTGGTCTCTTTCCTTTGTGAGCCAATTTGGGAGGAGTGTTGGCTTGAGGAACCTTAGGAGGTTGAGCTTGAGTTTTCCTTCTTGGCCCCATTTTCACTTGTGCATTAGAGCTTTGTCCTATTTCTAACTTTTTCTTAGGAGGTTGCACAAATGAAATTTCTTCATTCTTCAAGCTCTTGACAAACACGGTCTTGTTAGAGGTTGAGATTTTCTTGCCATCTTCATACCCAAGACCTCTCTTGTCACTTGGACTCTTTCCAACACCAAGTAAATGATCAAGCTTCTTGGTGCTAGAATCTATCCTAGCCAAGGACTCTTTAGCTTCTACAAGTTCCCTCTTCAAGCCTTCTTCACTTCTCTTGGACAAGTCTAACTCCTCAATTAGCTTATCCTCTCTCCTCTTCAATCTTTCCACTTGTTCACTTAAGTGGTCATTGTGGGCCGAAAGTTCAAGGTTTTCTTCTCTCAACCTCTCAATCTTTCTTGTGCTTTTAAGTGCTAAATCATTGAACTCGGCATGGTATTTAGCAAGCACCTTTTGCTCCACAAACTTCTTCTTGGAACTAGAAGAGGAGTCACTTTCTTCTTCACTAGAGTCAATTTCCTCTTGACTCAAATCTTCCTTTTCACTAGCACTTTTGCTCTTGTGAGAAGATGCAAAAGCTAGGAAGTTAGCCATGAGTTCTTCCTCACTTGAAGACTCATCCTCCTCATTGGAGTCATCACTACTCCCACTCCATGTGGCGGCCATCACTTTACCCTTCTTCCTCTCATTGTGATTCGCACATTCGGGGGCAAAGTGACCAGTCCCACCACACTCAAAGCATCGAACCCCTTTCCTTTCGGTCCTCTCTTGTCTAGGCTCAAACTTCTTGAAGGAACTCTTTTTCTTCAAATCTTGTCCTCTTGACCCAAATCCCTTCTTCTTCTTGAACCCCATAACCTTGTTGAACCGTTTCACAAATAAGGCAAGGTCTTCATCCGATTCATGCTTTGCCTCCTTTGCATCCTTAGATGCTTTCAAAGCTATTCCTTTAGACTTCTTAGGAGGAGTAGTGTTGCTAGGAGCCTTCCTAGACTCATATGCAAGGAGACGCCCAATTACCTCACTTGGCTTCATATCCATGTAGCCACTATTTTCTTCTATGGCCGTCACCTTTGATTCAAACCTATCGGGGAGAGATCTCATAATTTTTTGCTTGACTCTCCTATCCGAATACGGGTCTCCGAGTTGATGGCTTTGATTTACTATGTCCATCAATTTGATTTCGAAGTCGTTGAAGCATTCATCCTCTCCCATCCTAAGTAACTCAAATTGAGTTTGGAGGACTTGAAGCTTGGACTCCTTCACCACCTCGGTTCCCTCATGTGCAACTTGAAGGATGTCCCATGCCACTTTGGCAATTTGTGTGTTCTGAATAAGCTTGTACTGATTCTCATCCATGGCACACATAATGGCATGCATCGCCTTCCTATTCCACTTAGAAGCCTCAAACTCTTGCGCGTTCCATTGCGCCTTAGGCTTCAAAACATCTTGTCCTCCACCCGCGGGAGTCATCATAGGGAGATCATATCCGTCTTCCACCGCCATCCATGCACGGTCATGAATTTGGCATATGTAGGATTCCATCTTCCCTTTCCATTGGGAATAGTTCAAACCGGTAAGAAGTGGAGGCCTTGTGCTAGAAGCTCCTTCGTGGCCACCACCATTTCCACCGTTTCCACTCATAGTGTTTATGAATGAATGAAATGAATGCAAATGTATGAATGATCAAAAATCACACAAAATGCAAAACACACCAAAATAAAGCAAGGATCACCTATGTATGTCTAGGAACCCGCTCTGATACCAATTGAAACTAAATATACCACGGTGTGTATAAAGCTATCTAGAGGGGGGGTGAATAGATTTTACGCTTTTTACCCAATTTTTCGTGTTAGTCAAAATTACGAAATTACCCTCAAGATAATATAAACAAGCAAGTGTAATATGGTGCGGAAATTAAAATAACACTTGAATTTTTACGTGGAAACCCTCACGGGAAAAACCACGGGCTATGTAAGTAAGCCACACTCGAACCTCGAATCCACTAAATGTGCAAACGATTACAACCTAATCCCGGAAGTAATCACACACCTACCTAATCCCGGTATGAGTGAACCTAGTCCAATTTGCTTGCGATCTAAGCAACCTAATCCCGATTGCTACACACAAGACTTAGCTTCTCTTGAAGAGAATACAACCCTAAGTGAATATATGAAAATATCCAAAATGCAACATAGAGCAAGGGAAACCCTATATGCTTATCTAAGATGATTAATATGCAATTAAGAGCAATCCTAGATATCAAAACTAAATGACATGTCAATTAGTTTAGCTAATCAATATCAAGCACAAAAACCTAATATGCTAGCACAATACAACTTCTCAAACATACATCATACTAATCTCAATCTTGTATTCAACAAATATAAAATCACATACAAGTAATTAAATTGAGATTGCTAGATAAGAGAAACACAAAATATGTAAGATATTAGTGAAAAGCTTACCAAGCAAAGTATGATGAAGAATCCATGCAAGATGTCATCTAGATGATCTAAGATGATGCTAGATGATGATTGATGATCATGGAAAAGGTGTTTGAGTAATTAAAAATGAGTTCTTGGAATTTTTCTTCTCTTTGAAAAATATCCTAAGTATGAAATCTGAATATGAACTCTTGTAATTGACCTAAAGTCAAAGTGGCATATATATAGGGGGCCAAAACAAAGTGTGGTCGTTTTGATAAGTTTGCCCACTATTTGCCTTGGGCGCTGTACGTAGGGCGCCATTGTACAGCGCCTGTACAGCGCCCTTGCTCTGTTTTCACGAGGAAACAGAGTGGCGCTGTACGTACAGCGCTCTGTACCGCGCCACGTACAGCGCCCCAACAGCGACCCAACAGCGACCGATTAAATCGATCAGGTCTGAACAGCGCTCAATGGGCGCTGTTCGTACAGCGCTTCTGTACAGCGCTATTGGGGGCGCCCAGTGCAAAAATGCAATCCTAAGTCTAAGCATGACAAGGCAATTGGATATGCAAGATGCAATCAAACTAACATGCAAGAAGAGATGTTCATGAGCATTAAGGCACACATAAAAGACACACAACATATAAGGATTAAACATATGCATGAGTTGTGAGTGTGTGCATCTATCTCTTCAAGACAAGTAAGCACTTAGAATATTACCTTTGGTGCTTGTCAATAGTGAGGTCTTCAAAAGGGCCTAAGCAATAACACAACATCTAAGCTACCCTTACAAAGCATCCCCACATGTGGTTTGATCACGAAATAAGCCAATTAAACACAACGGGAATCCTAACACTACACAACTTTGAAAAATGGTTGATAAATCATATCGGAAAACGACGATGAAGTCAACTCAACAAATGAGAACGAAAAGTAGCGTAGCTACATCG
Source organism: Acer saccharum (assembly GCA_030490815.1). Lineage (NCBI taxonomy): Eukaryota > Viridiplantae > Streptophyta > Magnoliopsida > Sapindales > Sapindaceae > Acer > Acer saccharum. The sequence continues at coordinate 23,793,191 of CM059869.1, read as the reverse complement.
TTTGGACTCAAAACTAAATGAATGATTAACCGAAACGATCGGAACTCAATAAGGAATCATAATAGAGCATATTCAAGTCCAAATACAAAAATATAGAAACATACAAACACTAATTCACACAAGCATGCCATATCAAAGAGATAGTCACAAAGCATGCAATTCTACAATGTTTATCTATTAGAGATCAATGCATGTGCATACTAAGAGTGTGTGAAAGTGTTATACCAAATGTTTGAACTACGATGCATGGACACACATGTATGAATTATGTGTGTGTGTGCGTTTATGCCTTGCAAGAGGAAGAAGTATCTCAATACCTTAGCATCCAAATAAGCACATTTCCTCTTGAAGACGAACTTTGCATGAGACGTTGCTTTTCTTCTTTGAAGCTTGATCTAATCACGAAACACCTAAGCAACTAAGCAATACAAACAAAAAGTGTTTTGCAATGGAATCAAGCCAACGCAAATCTAAGATCTTACATTTTGGCTAGTTTTTAAATATTGACTAATCAAGAAAAGTTGGTAATTAACGTGATTAAAACCTACTCACCCCCCTATAGGTTAGTTTAGACACATAATATATGAAATTCCCTTAAGCAATATAGTGTAATATATACCTAGAGGGGGGGTGAATAGGTATAGGCCCAAATTCTTCCAATATACAAAAAATATGCGGAACACTGATCGCACTCAAAATGTTCACATTTAGCGCTCCCATTTCCTAGCTTTTGTGTTCGTTTCCGAGCACTTTTGTATATATAATGTGTATTTTAGCTATGTGCAAGTAAATATCCCATATATAAGGTGTTTGTACCGAAAACGGGCAAAATAGGGCAATTATGTGTGAAGAAGTCCACGGCTGGTTTGTGCAGCGAGAATGAACCCGCCGCCTAGAAAGCATGAACCCACCGAACCCGCTAGCTAGTTCAGACCTTCGGGTTGGCTAGACATGTTCCGCCACACGAACCCGCCAAGATTCTGGCTAGTTTGTGTGGCTAGACATTGCTCGCGGAACCGAAGCCGCCAAGACTCTGGCTAGTTCGTGCGGCTAGACATATCCTGCCGCACGAACCCGCTAGACCCCTATCCGAGCTGAAATGATGATATTTTCAAGGGTAATTTGGTCTTTTCACACCCCATTCCTGCCCAAATTTGCCCAATATATATATATACATCCCTTTTGCCTCTCTTTCAAACGGTGACCAACCAACAAAACACTTAGAGCTTGGCTCTACACACCAAAAGAGAGAGAGAAACTCCAAGCCTTCCATGGGGGATTTTCCTCCATGGAAAGCCTTCCATGGAGAGTAGATATGCAGAGATAGGAGGCTTGTGTTCAAGCCATAGGAGTTTCATAGATAGGGAGAGCTTTAAAGGCTTGTCTTCAAGGGTAATCCCTTTTCTCATATCTTTGTATGTCTATTGATGTGTAATTTCATGTGGGAATATTTGTAACCAACACTTGTGCTATAATATATGTTTGTATTGTTTCTTAGATTTGATTCTAGTATTGTTCTATTATATTGCTATCACTATAATCTCTTGTTATGATATTCATATGTATGGATGAGATTAAGAGTAGATTAACTTAATGATGTAGGAGTAGTTGTAATCAAATATCTCATTTATGTATGTGTTTAGAATGATTAGAGTGATTGAGAGTTGAGTTTGTGCTTGGATTACCATCCCAGGTATGAATTTGGCTATTAGCTCTATAGAATGGGAAAGGCTTATGCATGACTTTGCTATGATAGCCTTGGTTCATTGTTCTTGTGCTTAATGGGTCTAGACCATAGACACAATCACTCTTCCGACTTGGAGAGTGGTGATTTGATTTCAAGGCAATTCCTTAATCAAGATCACGATTTCGGTAATCCCCGAATCAAGAGAACGAACCCTTTACTGAATTAATTGGAATTAACATGTTATACAATCTACATAGATTTGCATATTATGTTTGGTAAACCGATGTCCCATATGCGTTTCATATCTTGCTTATCTCCAAGCCACCTTTATTTTCGTAGCTAGGGTGTCTTGCCTTTAGGAGTAGATTAACTTAATTAGGAGTAGATTAATTAGATAGCCAAGACACCCGGCTACATTTCTATCCTAGTTAGTTGCATCTCCACACACAACACACACGCATCCCTTTTTACATTACTTTAATAAACACTAGAACTAGATACAGTTAACGGATTCCATCTCCCTGTGGAACGAGACCCTTGCTTACTTGCTATACTAGTCATTTGACTCGTTGCATTCGCGAGGTGATTAGAATAGAAATATCTTTTCTACCGGGTACAACGATGCCCGGTCAAATACAACAATTAAAAGCACACTTGATGAATCTTAACAATTGAATTGATTTAACCAACACATGTGAAAATCAATATACAATTAATGCAATCAATACAAACATATGGAAGATAAAGAAACATAAAAATGAAACTTGACACAAGTATTTTTACGTGGTAAAACCTCAAAGAGGAAACATCCACGGGTTGATACCACAACCACCAGCAAAGCAATCCACTATATGAAAAGGACTTACACACTCAAGCTATCAACACATGATATCCGCTCAAGCTATCACCTCCTAATCTACCCTTAGGCCTAGTGAACTACCAAGCCTACTTCCTATCCAAGATGTGTCCTACACCTCTAGGAAGCAACTTCCTATCCAAGACACTCACGTCTCTAGGAAGATTTCTTGCTTGACTATCTGAGTCCTCCCGACTCAAATCAAGACTTCTTGCTTGGCTATCCGGAACACTTTCCTAGCCAAGACTTTTTGCTCAAGACAAAGCTTCACTCACTTTGTAAGAGACTTCAACCTTTCACAAGGCAATGATCTAAGTGATGCAAATGATGCAAACACAAGAAAATAGAGCAAGTAGATCAAACACACTCTATGAAGAATTAGATTTGCACAAATCAAGCTCACAAGTAAATGTAGCTAATTCTTATGAACATGTGATTAGAGATCTAGATTAGACATTCAAAATCATTCACAAAAATATCTAGAAACCTAAACATGTCAATCAAAGCTAGAGTAACAAGTTTTCAATAGAAATCACAAAACTAGCTTTGCAATCAAATGAACAAGTTAATACTTGAAATCCACAACATATTCAATCCAAACAAGAACTAGATTTAAATGGTAGATAGCACAATCAAAAATCCTAGTTCATGAACATGTGATAAAAACCTAGAAATCAACAATCAAGCTCAAGAACAAAAAGTATTTCTAGAATCAATTTCAAGATAGGTCAAGTTTAGCAATATATGTTCAATTGAAATCAAATGGCTAAAACTCAACAATCAATAGATCAAACACCCCTAGAATATGATCTAACAAAATTCTAAACACATATCATCTATCAATTAGGAAGATTAAAAAAGATGATCAAAAGATGAAGTGAGAAGAAGAAGTTTCACATACAAAAGTTGAACCTCGTACTGAAATCAGATCCCTGGGAAACATGACAAACTCAATTGGCTCTAAAAAAGCTTGGGGTTTGTAGCTCTCTTTAAGACCAACAATTTTGGTTTTTGAATCACTCAATTCGGAGTTGAAATGAGAGAGATATGATCAAAATAAGAAACCAAAAGTTGTAAAGAATTCTGCACGGGATTTCGAATATAAATAGAGGGAAAAGAGATGAAGAGAGAGGATGACGTGAGCCAATCAGAGGCTACCACGTTAGCACCCCATGTGGAGCGCATGGGCCAAATGAGACTAGAGGGGTGCTCTGGCCGTGGGTCCCACGGCCTCCACACGTGGTGGCAAATGCATGGCCTTTGGCCATGCTAACCTCTTGCGCGCTCCCTCACGTTCTTCAGCCGTATCTTGGGCATCCGAACTTCGATTTTGAATCTATTTTTGGATTACGAACCATGACTCCCTCATGCACAACTATGACTACAAAACTTTAAAAAATGGTTGAGAAATCATCTCGGAAAATGATGATGAAGTCAACTCAACAAATAAGAATGCAAAGTAGCGTAGCTACATCATTTGGACTCGAAACCGTATGAATGAGTAAACGAAACGGCTGGGACTCAATAAGGAATCATATAAAAACATGTTCAAGTCCAAAATACAAAACACACAAACAAATAAACACAAATTCACACGAGTATGCCATATCAAAGAGATAGTCACAAAACATGCAATTCTATAATGTTTGTCCATAAGAGACCAATGCATGAGCATACTAAGAAGTGTGTGAAAGTGTTATTGATCGCCACAGATTTGGTTTACGCGATAGTTCTATAAACTATCGGAAATGATCGGACGTGCAAGTTTTTACCCTCTCGCAAGTATACGAATCATTGGCCACGTATAGTGGTTACGAGTACGGGTATCGTTCCCACGGAGGAATTGGTGTTTATCTTAAGTCGGTCCTAGGTCGTATATTATATATACACACTATATATATATATATATATATATATTATATTATATATACACAATATATTTACACTATTAACATACAATCAAAGTAAAGGGAGATGGTCAAAAGCAATTTAAATAACTAATCTAAAATTATACTAACAAGCTTTAATCTAATTATCACTAAGTTAACTAATTCTAACTACAACTAAGGTTTGTCAATCCTTAGCAATTAACTAATCTAAACTCTAACTTAATTACCAATAACAATTATACTAAATTAACTAAATTACCTAATTAGCTAAACTAATTACCACTAATGCAAAGTTATGCAAGAGTGATAATGAGATATGTTATGGACTAATGGATCATGTAAATTACCTAATTACTAGTTGATAACAATTAAGCACTTCAATTAGAGGTTAACTAAATTAAGCAAGGTTTGCATTAATCTAGTTAATCCTATTTTGCATGTTAACAATTTGATTAATTAATTAACAAGCATATATCAATTAAAGCTCAATTCTAATAATAGATACAACTAGTTCATAGATATAATACATAAATACACCAAATCCTTAACATAAATGTTTAATTACACATTAACAACAAACTAAGGAAATAAGAGAGAAATAGAGACAACCCAAAGATGTTGGTGTAGTCTTCAAGCTAGCTCACTCATCTTGCTTCCCCAAGCTTGGAATCAACATGTAGATGGCTTTGGATCGAGATTGGTGGCTGGAAAACCACCCTAACACTAGTTACAAGCTAAGTGGAGTGGTGTGAGTTATTCTAGTTTAATTGACATGTAGGGTGTAATATTTGCTACTTTGGATATTTAGGGATGTGTTTAGGTTTAGGGAAAGGATAGTATATATAGTAGGGAAGGTTTGGGAGGAGTTTGGACGTGCAAAAAGCTGAGTCGGTCTGATCGGCGAGCTTGGCACCGTCGAGTTGGCGAGCTCTTGCCCGCCGTCGGAAGCCGCCGCTTGAATTTGGACAATTGGGGCGAGCTTGAACCTTCTGGAAGGCGAGCATGAGGCCGCTGCATGAACCCGCCGTTGTTTGGCGAGTTTAAACCGTCTGGAAAGCAAGCAAAAGGCCGCCGGAATTGGCCTTGAAGTTTGCACAACCATGGAGTTTTGGAGACTTGGATGGCATGGAAAATGTTTGCATGGGAGCTTGAAAGTGGGTCCATCATGACCGCCGGAATGTGGGCTGCCGATCTGGGCAGAAAACCGTCGGAAAAATGGTCGGAAAATGGTCAGAAATGGGTCGGGAAGTCGTCGGGTCACGACCGGGTCAACCGAGTCTGAACCGGGTCGTTGGCGGGTCGGGTCGACCCGGCAGCAGCTAGAAGACGACCTGACGTCAGCGTGACGTCAGGCGTGATGCCAGCAGGCGCAAAACGGCGTCGTTCTGTGCTGACGTGGTGCGCTGACTTTGACTTCTTCTGGCGAATTACACTTTGGACCCCTGAACTCTGCTCAAATCACAAAATGTCCAATATATTCCCGAATTTTACACTTTAGTCCCTGATTTCTCCATAATTACCAAATTGTCCCTAAACTTCCCTAATTCCCTGAAACACTTATTTACACCCTATTAAATACACAAAAATGCTTGGAAACAAATACAAAAGATAGGAAAAGGGAGCGCTAAATGTGAACATTTGGAGCGCGATCAGTTATACCAAATGTTTGAACTACGATGCAGGGACACACATATATGAATTGTGTGTGTGTGCTCTTATGCCTTGCAAGAGGAAGAAGTATCTTGATATATTAGCATCCAAGTAAGCGCATTTCCTCTTGGAGACGATATTTGCATGAGACGTTGCTTTTCTTCTTTGAAGCTTTTTTTCACCAAGAACAACCTAAGCTGTAGTGAAAAATACGGTCACACAGCGGAAGCGAGACTAAAATCGAGTTGAGTATAGTTTAAAATTTTTCCATAATTTGAACCTTAACCCTCTAATTAATTAACATATAATACTAAAGATATCATACCTTTGTCGTGTGATCTGATTGACATTGCGTCGATGGTAATCTGTAAGATCTTCCAATCCAATCACGAACGTGAATCACCTAGGAGCATGATCTCCCTTCTCTTTGAATTGTGTACCTGAGGATGGATTAACAAAACTTTTTCTTTTTCGTTAGTCACAACAAGTTCCAAGAGACAACAAAGAATGTTCTGGTCACTTTTAAATTCACAATCTTTAGATCGAAACTCATGTGAACCTTATTCGAAATTGTGCACAAAACCTTTTGATGTAAAAGTAACTAGTGCACTATCGAAATAAGAACAAATTTTTCTCTCTATTCCTCTTAGCCGAAAATCACACTAGTCTAAGAGTTGGATTCTATTTTTCTCTAGCAAAAGAAAAAACTCTCAAGTCCAAGACATTAGGGTTGCAGAATTCTATACAAAGAATATATATATATATATATATATATCACCCGAATTCTACATGCATTCAAAAATATATATATATATATTGCCCGAAATAATATATGTATATTTATATGCAAATCCGAAATAATATATATATTGCTATATATGAATCCGAAATAATATATATTGCCCTATATATGAATCCACTTGCCATATATATAATATAAAGGGGTGAATTCAAAAAGAGCCAAAAAATTTATGGATTTATTGTTTTTAGCCACAAGTTTATTTTTTATTGTTTTCGTCACTTTTTACCAATTTTGGACATAAATACCCTTAAATTTGAAATTTAAAAAAAAAAAAAAAATCAAACAAACTGACAGGGTGGAACCCACCCATCAGTAAAACAAATGTTAGGGTGGAACCAACCCATCAGTGAAGGAAAACGAGCAAAAGTAAAAAATTAAAAAGAGAGAGAAGGGAAGAGAGAGATAGATCGCCGTCTGTTGCCGAGAGAGAGATCGTCGTCCGTCGTTGTCGTTGTTGCTCGCCGTCGTGTCGCACTTCTTTGCCGTCGCTGCAGAGAGAGAAAGGAGAAGATAGCTGCCGTTCACCGTCGCTGCTGCTCGGCGTTGCTGCCCTCGCCGTCGTGTCGAACTTCTTCGCCGTCGCTGCAGAGAGAGAAAGGAAGAGAAACAGCTGCAGTTCGCCGATCTTCTTCTCGATCGTTGATTCTGATGTGCAAGGTTCTCGATCTATATATATATACACCCGATTTTGTTGAATGGGAAGAGTTTTAGTTTTTGTTTTGTTTTGCCTTGTGGCTGCTGTTGTCGGGGGTTTTGGGTGGTGCGTCCTGTGTTCCTTGTGGGTGCGTTTTTGTTTCTTTTTGCTGCCTTTTCTAGTTGTTCGTTTAGTTTGTGTGGTGCATATATAGTTTAAGCAGTAGTCAATTTGTGTGATATCAGGGAAGATATTTATTCAATTATTGTGTATTATTTTCACTAAAAAATAATTGTTCGTTTAAAGTTAATTAATTTGAAGTGTAAACCTGATTCTCCTCTACAATACTTCATTATATTGCCACTACCCTTTTAGTTTCTTCAGATACGAGGTTGAATAATTAAACTTTTGTGCTTTCTTCTCTTAATTTGCTACAATTAATTAATTACTACATGTATTGATGTTGAAGCTCAACTCTCTTAGAATCACTCGAATGATACTACATGTATTGATGTTTTTTCTAGGTTGTTTGCTGTTGGGGTTTCTCCCCTGTCTGTTTTGTTTGTTGTTGGGGTTTCTCCCCTGTTTTGCCATTTATAATAGTTGTGTTGAAACATGATATTTATTAGTATTCCACAATTTTTTGAATACTAAGGTTGTAGGGTCCAGTTTTAGGAATATAGTATATAGTAAATTAGTAATTAGTATGATCAGTTGGGCTATACCTTAGATGCTTACACACTAAAACTTATACATGTAGTCAGGTGAGAGAAAAGAAGACTTGTTGGAGATTAGTACAGTTAAATGTCATCTTTTATCTTTCTTGAGCATTGAACACTGTTGTGTCTTCATCTTTGAAGCTTCCTCACTCCTTAATTAAAGATATGGTCATCTTTGAATCTCTTAGTTCTTTCAATTTTATTTTGATTTGTTCTTCCATAATAGCTCTACGTGTCTTCATTGTTGATAAATATGTATAATTACAAATAAAAAGTTATTTAAGGAGTTAGTTAGTGTGGCTAACCAACATAACATCCTTGATCTATCTAACAGCTGTATACTACCATTTTTTTTTCTTATTCATATTTAATATTAATAAGATAGGTATTTTTATTTTTCCTTTATTATTAGACCATGATAAGCCATGCACTGATGCGCATTTCCTGGTTTAATGTTGTTTCTTTATTAGCTTATTAGTTTAATTAATGTTGATTATGAATGTTGTGAATCCTGAAATACCATCTTCGTGCTCATTTTGTAATTTTATTACTTGCTGTAGGGATTGTTTTATACTTCTATGTTTTCGAGACCAATGTTCCGGATATTTTCAACAAAAAGGTATACCACCTAATGGGAAGGTGTTTGTTGTTCATCAATCTACTCCAAAAAGGCTACTAGCACAATTAGACGATCATAGTTGTGGTGTCTTCATTTGTCGATACGCTGATATGTTGATGCGTGAAGACTGTTCTTAGGGATGGGGAACCAAAAACATCCCCAAGCTTAGGGAGGAGATGGCACTAGACATTTTTGCAAATAGTGTACCGACAGAATGATAGCTTAGTTGTTGCTTCATCTTTGTTTTTGAAGTTTATAAACTGTTATGTACATGGAATGATTATAACAAAAAATTGGAATTTATGATGTTCTGTACTTTTTGAAGTTTAGTCTACTAGCATGTAAATTCAAAACTAACTGGCATGTAACTTCAGAAGCCTGGCATGTAACTTTTTAACAGGTGCTGGCATGTAAAAATATTGGAATGTTTAGTTTTCAACTAAGTCAAGACCAAAAAAATACATCATTAAAAACTTGTTAACAGGTGTTGGCATGTAACAATACTGGAATTTGATTATTTAAGTGAGTGTCTTTCAAGTAAGGAAACAAGAATAGCCCGGCATGTAACTTTAAAATACACTGGCATGTAATTTTAACATACACTGGCATGTAAGTTGTTAAGGTGCTGGCATGTAAAACTACTGGAATGTTTAGTTTCCAACTGAGTCTTTCAAATAGATACATCATTCCTAACTTGTTATCAGATCTGCCATGTAACAATACTTGACTTTGATCATTTAAGTGAGTGTCTTTCAAGTAGCGAAGCAAGAATAGCCTGGCATGTAACTTCAAAATACACTAGCTTGTAACTTGTTGAGGTGGTGGCATGTAAAACTATTGGAATTTGATCTCAAAAATACATGAATTCAAAACTGTTATGTAACTTCAAAAAGACTGCAATACGAAATACAGTATTTCACCAATACATTTAAGAATTAAAACATCATTGCTAATAACTAAGTTGTACCACTAACTTCCGGTGTCAATGGACATTTTTGTGAATTGTCGCCTTCTTATCCACATTTCCTGCACCTGTACGGTCTACGTGGTCACTTCGATGTTGCAGATGGTATAGAAATCTGACATGGTTGTGCATTCCGACAATTTTGTCGGTTGTGACCGGATTTACCACAAATTGTGCAATTTCTTGTCTTTCAATTTTGGCAACATTTTGTACCAACTTCACCAAGGCATCATAAGTCAAACCTCTAGGAACATGAACCCACTTTGTCAAACCACCCTCATAAGAATTGCCCACCCAACTTCCACCGTGATAGATGACCAATCTCTTCGTATCCATATTCCTGCATGTCAAGTATTTCACTATAAATCAAAATTACAAAATCACATGTAAATTAGAAATAAACTGGCATGTAACATGAAAACAAACTGGCATGTAACTTGAATTAAACTGGCATGTAAGTTAGAAATAAACCGGCAATTAACATGAAAACAAACTGGCATGTAACTTTAAAACAAACTGGAATGTAACATTAAAACAAACTAGCATGTAACTTCGGTACAAAAAATAAAAAAATCTGGGTTTCACTAAAAATCGAATCCACTATCTTAATCTTCATATCAAACAACATATAATTGTAAAAAAACAACAAGAGATTCATTTCACAAAATTACAAAATCACATGTAATTTAGAAATAAACTGGCATGTAACTTTAAAAAAAAAACTGGCATGTAACATTAAAATAAACAGGCATGTAACATTAAACCAAACTGGCATGTAACTTTGGTCTAGAAAATAAAAATATCTGAGTTTCACAAAAAATCGAATCCATTATCTTAATCTTAATATCAAACAACATAACATTATGAATCAAAATTACAAAATCACATGTAAGTTAGAAATAAACTGGCATGTAATTTTAAAACAAACTGGCATGTACTATTAAAACAAACTGGCATGTAACATTAAACCAAACTGGCATGTAACTTCGTTCCAGAAAATAAAAAATTTCGGGTTCCACAAAAAATCGAATCCACTATCTTAATCTTCATATCAAACAACATATAATTGTAAATAAAACAACTGGGAAGGGGATACATACATTCTAGAAGGTTGTTCGGCTCTAAATCTACTTCAAGAGAGACAAGATAGCACAAAACGATATCGACGAAATGGGTTTCAGTTTCCGTGGAAGAACCGAAATAGTGTGGAAGAGACGAAATGGAGGTTGAGGAAATGGAGGAGACGAACTGTAGGTCGCAGATCTCGTTTTTAGAGAGAGAGAGAGAGAGAGAGAGAGAGAGCATATCAGATTTTTAAACATAAAATCTGATACAGCAAACATAAAAGGCATACATCAGGTGAAAATTTTGGGAGGGAAATTTGGAGGGAAATTTTGGTCCAAGTAAAACAAAGATGAGGGCAGTTTTGGCAATTCAAGGCTAAAGATGATGAAAACAATAAAAAATAAATTTTTGGCTGAAAACAATCACTCCATAAATTTTTTGGTTGTTTCTTGCAATTTCCTCTAATATAAATATCTATATATTCGCCGATCCATATCTCTTATATATATATATATATATATATATATATATATATTAATTTAACTTGCCATATATAATATATATCTCTATCAATGTTTAGAATTTAACCATAATCCAACTCCTTAGTGTATTTGTGACTATATGGAAGACTTCCTTATTTGACTAGATAAATAAATCCTTTTTTTATCTACTTACCAAATAAAGTCTTTTATATTTAATATACTACTACCAATAGTATAACTCTAGGAAACATATTTCCTGATCAGAAAAAGATTTTGATTCTTAATTAAATGATTAACTAATAAATTAATTAATTTCCATTTAATCAATCAATAAAATAAAATAATATTTTAGACTATTATTTTAGTCTTGCCGCCCACACCATATACATGGGCCTAATATTATTTTCTTATTTTATTTAATCTGAAACAAATTATAGCACGGTGTGTAAAAAACTATCTAGAGGGGTGGGGTGAATAGATTTTAAACTGATTACCCAATTTTTCGTGTTAAGTCAAAATTACGAAATTACCCATAAATAGATAAAGTAAAAAATCAAGTATAAAATGCGGAAATTAAATAACACTTGATTTTTACGTGGAAACCCTCACGGGAAAAACCACGGGCTAGTAAGTAAGCCACACTCGAACCTCGAATCCACTAAATGTGTAAAACGATTACAACCTAATCCCGGAAGTAATCACACACCCACCTAATCCCGGTATGAGTGAACCTAGTCCAATTTGCTTGCGATCTAAGCAACCTAATCCCGAAAGCTACACGCAAGACTTACTTTCTCAATGAAGAGAATAACACCCTAAGTGAATATATGAATATCCAAATGCAACATAGAGCAAGGGAAACCCTATATGCTTATCTAAGATGATGAATTTGCAATTAGAACAATCCTAGATATTAAAAACTAAATGACATGTCAAATAGTTAGCTAATCAAGATTAAGCACAAAACCTAATTAGCTGTCACAATACAACTTCTCAAACATACATCGCACTAATCTCAAACTTGTATCCAAAATATATATAATAACATACAAGTAATTAATTGAGATTGCTTGTTAAGAAAAACACAAAATATGTAAGATATTAGTGAAAAGCTTACCAAGCAAAGTATGATGAAGAATCCATGCAAGATGACATCTAGAAGATCAAAGATGATGCTAGATGATGATTGATGATCATGAAAAAGTGTTTGAGTAATTAAAAATGAGTTCTTGGAATTTTTCTTCACTTTGAAAAATATCCTAAGTATGAAATCTGAATATGAACTCTCTTAATTGACCTAAAGTCAAAGTGGCATATATATAGGAGGCCAAACCAAAGTGTGGTCGTTTTGATAAGTTTGCCTCAAATTTGCCTTGGGCGCTGTACGTAGGACGCTTTTGTACAGCTCCCCTGCTCTGTTCTCTCGGGAAAACAGAGGGGCGCTGTACGTACAACACCCTGTACAGCGCTTTGTACAACGCCCATACAGCGACCGAATTAAATCGATCAGATCTGTACAGCGCTCGAAGGGGGCTGTTCGAACAGCGCTTCTGTAGAGCGCTTTTGGGAGCGCCCAATGCAAAAATGCAATCCTAAGTCTAAGCATGACAAGGCAATTGGATATGCAAGATGCAATCAAACTAACGTGCAAGAAGAGATGTTAATGAACATTAAAGCACACAAATAAGACACACAACATACAAGGATTAAACATATGCATGAGTTGTGAGTGTGTGCAACTATCTCTTCAAGACAAGTAAGCACATAGAAATTTACCTTCAGTGCTTATCAACACGAGGTCTTCAAAGGGCTTCGAACAAAACTACCAACACCTAGGCTACCCTTACAAAGAACCCCAACATGTGGTTTGTCTACGAAATGAGCCAATCAACAAATGGGAACCTTACAATCTCCCCCTTTGGCTATTTCGTGACAAAACCACCACTCACATTGATACCTCACAAAGAAATAGAAACTACGGGACTACAATGATATTCTACATTACAAAGAGATAAGAAAAAACAACTTGAAGTCTTCAACCTCTTGTAGAATAATCAATCCCTGAAATTAAAGTTTCTAACATTTCCAATACAAGTAAAGTGTGAGATTAATCAAGTGAGAACAAAAACAAGCATTTGCATTTTAAAAGGTTTATGCACAACATTATGAAATGTATGTGAATGCAATGCTCCCCCTCAACGGGTTACTCCCCCTCAATGAATATTCTCCCCAACAAGCACAATTGCTACTACAATTTTCAACTCCCCTTACCATTCCTACTCCCCCTTTTTGTCATGATATAGGCAAAGGAGTAGTCCCCAACCGGGTCACTCATAGCAACGACAGATAGTAGCATGCAAGATATTTGCATAATCAATATAAGTCACTTTATGCATCTCAATTAATTGAAGAGAAACAAGGAGATTTATTTGTAGAAAATGTGTGAATCCAACATGTTTTGCATACAAGACATATAGCATTCAAGTCCAAAATACAATGGTATTTGGCAAAGCAAATGACAAAGGTTTCTAATTAGAATTCAAACAAATTTCACTAATGTCATGAGAAAAGCAAGGATATAGAGATTATTGTTTTCAATTTAAGATCAACTATATCCAACTTTATAAGCGAAACATGACATGAGCGACTTTGCACCCTATTTGATTTTTCCAGATAAGATATCCGTATGATAGTAACCATGTTCAACCAATAAAGAAAGAGAGACATTTGGAATATAAATTCCTTTGAACGGATACAAGATCCTTTATTCATTTTGAGTCTCATAAGCTTTCACACAAGTTTTGCATTTTAAGAATATGCAATCATCAATTCATGCTTTCCATGTGAGCATGTTATATGAATTTCATGCTTTTTCATTTGACATTAGCATGATTAAAGAATCATCATGTCATGGAGATAACTATAGGTCATTCAAATCATAATTCCTATGAACATCTCCTAGTCCAAAAATGCATGTTTGAACATAAATATGACATGGATTGTAAACAAGCAAGGTTCACATTTATTGAAATGAAAACATATATACATATGAGCAACCAAGCTTACTCAAGCAATTAAAAGAAGAGGCATAATATATTTCAAATTTTTTGCAAGTGACAAGAATGCAAAATAGCTCTCTTTGCTTGAGTTCCCCATATGGGGTCAATCACAAATCACATCACTCCATAAGACATATCCCAATAGATCTACTAAGTGTTTTAAATCGAGTAGCATCTAAGGGTTTAGTAAATAGGTCCGCAAGTTGATCATTAGTACATACATGTTCAAGTACTATGCATTTATTTTCAACAAACTCTCTAATGAAGTGATGGCGGATGTCAATACGCTTAGTTCTAGAATGTTGCACCGGATTCTTGGAAATATTAATTGCACTCATATTATCACAAAAGAGAGTGAGAGTACCTTGGTTGAATCCGTAGTCTACTAGCATTTGCTTCATCCATAGAAGTTGTGTGCATCCACTCCCCGCGGCTATGTACTCGGCCTCGGCCGTGGACAAGGAAATCGAGTTTTGCTTCTTGCAAAACCAAGACACCAAGTTGTTGCCTAGAAAGAAGCAACCGCCCGATGTGCTCTTCCTGTCATCACAATTTCCTGCCCAATCCGCATCACTAAAGCCTACAAGACTAGCATTAGTGTCAAAAGAGTACCAAATCCCATAGTTGGATGTCCCATTCACATAGCGAATGATCCTCTTTACGGAAGAGAGGTGGGACTCCTTAGGATCCGCTTGGTACCTAGCACACACACCCACACTAAAGGAGATATCGGGCCTGCTTGCGGTCAAATAAAGCAAGCTTCCTATCATGCCACGATATAACGTTTGCTCCACACTTTTACCACTAGCATCCTTGCTTAGCTTCAAAGTGGTACTCATGGGTGTATCACTACGTTTGGCTTTCTCTAAACCAAACTTCTTCACTAGGTTCTTAGCATATTTGGCTTGGGTTATGAAAATCCCATCATTCATTTGCCTAATTTGCAAACCTATGAAGTAACTAAGCTCACCAACAAGACTCATCTCAAATTCATGAGACATGACATCAACAAATTGTTGGACCTTGGTGTTGTTAGTGGAGCCAAACACTATGTCATTAACATATATTTGAGCTATGAAAAGCTCATCATTGTCTTTCTTGATGAATAGTGTCTTATCAACACTACCTATTGTGTAGTTATTGTCAACAAGAAATTGAGTGAGGCGCTCATACCAAGCCCTCGGTGCTTGTTTCAACCCATATAGTGCCTTCTTGAGGCGATAGACATGGTTGGGGTGGTATGCATCCACAAACCCCTTAGGTTGTTCAACAAACACTTCCTCTTGCAAGAAGCCATTGCGGAAGGCACTTTTGACGTCCATTTGGTGCAATTTGAACTTGTGCACACAAGAGATAGACAAGAGAAGCCTAATGGACTCTAAACGGGCAACAGGAGCAAAAGTCTCCTCAAAGTCGATACCCTTAATTTGAGAGTACTCTTGTGCTACAAGTCTAGCCTTGTTCCACACTATGTTGCCATTCTCATCGGATTTATTCCTATAAATCCACTTAGTTCCTATTAGGGATGGCAATGGGTCGGGTTCGGGTCGGGTCCTATTGGACCCAAACACAGACCCGACAAAAAAAATTAGACCCAGACCCGGACCCAGACCCATGAAAATTTTCGGGTTCGGGTTCGGGTTCGGGTTCGGGTTCGGGTTTGGACCCGTGGGTCTTAGGAAGACCCAGACCCGACCAAGGACCCATGAAAATTCGCGGGTCTGGGTCTGGGTCTGGACCCGCGGACCCATGGACCCATGATCCAAAAAAATTAAAAAAATACTAAAAAAACATATATACTTAAATATATAAACAATTAAATAATAAAAATAAATAATAAGAGGACATAAAAGCGAAATATTCTTATTTGCATTCAATTTCAATTTCAAAATTTTCAATTTTTTAATTTCTTTTTAAACTAACTCACTATTCGGGTCTCCGGGTCCGGGTCCGGGTCTATGGACCCAAACCCAGACCCGACCCGACCCGACCCGGACCCGGACCCGGACCCGAATCGGGTCTAATATTTTGGACCCAGACCTGACCCATGACCCGAATGTGAGGACCCAGACCCGACCCACACGGGTCGGGTCGGGTCGGGTCGGGTCTGGGTTGGGTCTCGCGGGTCTGGGTCTAATTGCCATCCCTAGTTCCTATCACATGTGAGCTTTTAGGCCTAGGCACTAGAGTCCAAATCTCATTCCTTTCGAATTGGTTTAGCTCTTCTTGCATGGCAAGAACCCAAAATTCATCATTCAAGGCTTAATCAACCTTTTTGGGTTCAATTTGAGAGGTGTAGCATGCAAAGCTAATGAGATTAGCTATTTGATGCCTAGTCCTAACACCCTCATTCACATCTCCAATAACATCCTCTTTGTTATGGAGTCTTCTAACCCATGGAGCGGGTTCATTAGAATCTAAAAGAGGGACTCTAGTAATAGGTTGTGTGACCTCATTATTGTCATTGGACGTCCCAACATTGGGAGTCACCACAACCCTCTCCAAAGGAGAGTCATCCTCTAAAACTTCCTCCTCCTCATGGTCATTAGACTTGAGCCTAGTATCATCAATGACAACATTGGATGATTCCATGACGGTTCGAGTCTTCAAGTTGAAAACTCTATAGGCTCTACTATTCAAGGCATAGCCAATAAAGATACCCTCTTCACTCTTAGCATCAAACTTGCCAAGTTGATCACGGTCATTTAAAATGTAGCATTTGCTTCCAAATGTGTGGAAGTAGCTAACATTTGGCTTCCTACCTTTCCATAACTCATAAGAGGTGTTTCTAGATCTGGGCCTTAGGAAAACTCTATTCCCTATATAGCAAGCCATATTGACGGCTTCGGCCCATAGGTTCCTAGGGACATTGTTGCTAAGCAACATCACCCGAGCCATCTCTTGGAGGACTCTATTCTTCCTCTCAACAACTCCATTTTGTTGAGGTGTCCTAGGAGCCGAAAACTCATGGGAGATGCCTAAGCTATCACAATAGCTTTCAAAAGAGGCATTCTCAAACTCCCTCCCATGGTCACTTCTAATCCGTTTAATGCTTTTAATATTAGAATTCATTTCATTTTGTAATTTAGTACAAAGCATTTTAAACTTATCAAAAGTTTCGGATTTTTCTCTAAGAAAATATGTCCATATAAATCTAGAGAAATCATCAACACAAACAAAAATGTATCTCTTTCCACCTAAACTCTCGGTTTGCATAGGACCCATGAGATCCATGTGGAGAAGCTCTAGGGGCTCCTTGGTGGAGAGATACTTGCCCTTTTTGTGCATGCTTTTGGTTTGTTTTCCTTGTTGGCAAGGTCCACAAATACTGTTGACGGTGATTTTTGGTGATCACCAAGTCAATGATTCGTTTTTTGAATTACTGTAGTTTATACTTGAGTATAGTCAAAGATTGTAAAGAAATAACAAGTGATTTACGTGGTAAAACTCCAAAAGATCGGAGAAACATCCACGGGATTGTTGCTTTAGCAACAAAGTCAAATCCACTATGAATCACGATTACAGGATGAAGAACGATAAAGAACGATTACAAGAACTTTGCACTATGATCCTCTCTCTCTCTATTCTACTTCTCGCGTATCCCCTGTTTATGAATAGAGGGGGTATTTATACATGTTGTTTCTAGGGTTTTAAGGTGACCGCTAGGGTTTAGTGTTGTGGCCCCCAAGTCTCAAGCGGTTTCCTAGTCCTATTTAGATTATGTTTTCCTTTTTCGGCTGTGTCCAATTCTGGACGGGATTCTTTCTCCTTTATTCACGGGAGAACTGCTTGTTTCCTTTTTAAACTCTAATGGTCCACATCGTTGCTTATTGTGGACCTGCTGGCTGCTGATTGCAAGTGTTGGCGACTGTTTTATTGTTTCCCGAGTGAGTATGCCCGAGTGTGCCCGAGTGTGCCTGAATCTGATCTGCTGCTCAAGCTGATCGTCTTTGTTTGTGGTCGGACTACTTATCCTCTTTTCCTCTTTTCCGAGTAGGTTATCGTGGAGGTTTCTGCTCCATAAGTTGACTTATCTTGACCTCTGCTGACCTGGCCTTCCATGGTGATGACGTGTCCATCATGACTATTTTTACCTATAACAATACCCCCTTAAATATTTGAGCCGATCATGCTTAGTCAAGCCCTCTCGGGTCTAATATTTAACCTCAATATTTCTTTATGATTAATCCTTATTTGTCGTTTCCTGCATTAAAGTATCCTCGTTTGGATCAGAGCTTTAAATGACGTGTCTTAATTGCGACCGCACACGTTTGATTTATCAATCATTTCAAATCTTTATGATGGCGATGCTTCTGCTCTCTGGCGGCGCCTGACGTTCTCTTGTTGCCACTTGTCCCTCTTTGTTTGGCTGTGGTATGGTGTATTTATGGGATGTGACCTTTCTGCTCGCCTGCGCGCAACCTACGTCATCAGTCCAAGCCCCTCTGTTTTCCCGCTTTTTCTGCAACCTCTCCTAGGGTTTTGGTATTTTTGAAATCGAGACGTCGCCTATATATTCTGGTTTCGCTTTTTTTTTTTTTTTTTTTTTTTTTACTTTCACCTTTTTCTTCCATTTTTCGCTTTTATTTCCTCTTCCATTATCTTCGCGTGCTCTTCGAAGGAAACTTTATCTGTGCCTTTTGATTCTCTGTGCTCCATTTTGTTTACCAGCCCGTTTTTCTAACCCTGCTGTTCTTGAGTTTATCTGCTTCAACCCCCAGATTTTTCCTCGGAGACCCTTCTTCTGCGATCTGCATCGTCTTCGTTCTTGCTACACCAAGGTTAGTCTTTATGGATTCTAGAGCTAGATATCGTCTTTTTACTGTTGGTATGATTGCTATTGAGCGAAATGATGCTTTCACTGCGTCGGTTGTTCACAGGTTACTAGACGAGCCCCGTTTTGATCAGCCGCGCTATATCGACGCTGACATTTCTGGACTTTTTCCGGAAAGACCTGCAACTTCTGAGGTTCCTCCTGCTTCAGAGATCCCTTCTGCTTCTGCCAGTTCATCGCCACCTTACTCATACCAGCCTGAAGCTTGGTCGGATTCTTCTTCTGCTTGTACTGATATTCACCCGAGCAGAAGACCAGGAAAGAGAATGAGTACTCGCAGAGTTTACAAAGACTCGCATTCTCGGGAAAGCCGAGTGGCGGCCCAAAGGATCACCAAGGACGACATTGAAGAGGAGCACAGGGCCGCTCGCATTCCCTTCTCCCCCGAGCATATATGTATTTACGATGTGGAGCCGAACGTGGTCGGTCCCGAAGAGGTGATGAAGTATATGCGGCGGTTTGACTTGGACAGCGACCGGATTTCGTTGGTTCCGGCCGAGGGTCGGGCTGCATGGAACCCCCCGCCTGGCCATGTGGCGGTCTATGGGGCGATGCTTACTTGTGGCGTCACACTCCCCTTCCAGCCTTTTATCACGTGGTTTCTGGCTGAGGCCCGACTTGCTCCAGCGCAGCTGACCCCAAACAGTTACTGTATTTTGATGTGCATGTGGCACATGTGGCATAGAATGAAGCGGCCACCTCCTACCCCTCGTGAGATCCGTCATTTTTACTCGCTGAGGCCGGTGGGGCAGACCGGGATTTATTTTCTTCAGTCGACTCAGCCCGAGCTATGGATCCCAAAAAATGTTGTGGTCAAGGGTGAGATCGAGCCGACCACGGAGGAGAAGATGAAGGGGTTTGTTTGGGGCTTCCCTACCTCAAACAAATTTTGGAAAAATAGCTGGTTTTTTGTGGGCAAGGACTGGGGCCAGTCGATCAGCTTTGACTTGGATGGCACTCAGATGACTTGCCAGGTTCCTCGGTACTTCTGTACGCCTCAGTGGAACCATCTGACTTCAGCTTTTACCGACGAGGAGCTGAAGACTTTGGCTCGGGCAGCAGTCCGCCCCCTAGAGAAAAGGGGGAAACCCTATCTCTACACTGAGGGGAAGATGATTAAGGCCCGTCTCTTCCCTCAGATTTCTGCGTGCCGCAGACGCCGTAAGTTTATTAGTTGTATGTATTTTTTATTTGCAACCTGATTCCTAAGTTTGTCTGCTAACTCGGACCCCTTTTTTTTTTTTGAAGTGTTTGAGGTAGACGTGGTCTGCGATGCTCTGGCCCGCCGAATGAAGGGTATTGTGGAGGCAAGCCGGAAAGCTGCCCTTCGTCAGCGAGACGCTGGGATAGCTCCTCCCGAAGAGTTGGAGGAAAGTGCTCCTGACAACCCTCCCGAGGGAGATGATGAGGGGGGAGTCCCTGACTATGTTCCCGAGGAGACCCAAGGTCACGGGACGCCTGCCTGTTCTGCGGAGGATGCGGGCGATCCGGAAGACTTTGGAGTAAGTAGGACCTCTCCCAACCAAGGCGACCGAGCAGGTCCATCTTCCAAGGGGAAGGAGAAGGTAGGGGATCCCTCTGAGCCCGAGCAGGCAATTTTTCCCAGCGGATCCCGTTCTACTCCCTCTGCTGCAGACCTTCCAAACGTTGCCTCTCAAGGTTTTAAAGCAGTTGGGGGACACTCGGATACGGTAGCTCCAGAGGTTTCGACTTCTACCGAACCGTATCTTTCTGGCTCAGAGACTCCAGTTCCTGCTGATCCGATTTCCACCCCCGGAGGCAGTAATGTTGAAGCAGGGCAGCCCGGGAAAAGGAAAGCCTCGTTTTCTTCTGGTCGCCCTTACCCCAAGATTCCCCGAGTAGTTGCATATGTTGATTCTTCATCGGGCGATGAGGGGGTGGGTGATGTTGAAAGAGAAGCGGGCATGGTCCCTCCAGAGGAGCAGATCAAAGATAATGCTGGTGGTTCAACCGACTTGCCCCGGGCGGCCTCTTCTGCTGGACTCCCTGAAGCTGGTGTACGCGGTTCGGGCTCTCCTCCCCAGATCGATGATCCTACCCCCGAGTCAATGCTAAGGGCCATGGCTTCAGGCCGAGCCTATATTGGGGAGGATCACTGGAGTCACTTCCGGACCGGGACTGTATCTGACCGGCTCTGCAACTTCTTTAACAGTGCTTCCTACGTAAGTAACGCCTTGCAGCGCCTTGGTCTTACATGTAATCTCTTTTTAACTTACTTTTACTTGCTGCTGACTTGTTGCAGATGGTAGCCGAGATGTCTGGGGCTTGCCAAGCTGGCGAAGCCCAAGCGGAGAAAATAAGAAGGCTGGAAGCCCAATTGAAGGAGAGCGAAGATCATTGCTCTCGGGCTGAGTTAGCTCGTCAGGAGGAGGCCAAGTCGAGTCAGATGCTCCTAAATCAGTGCTTAGCACGGCAAATGGAAGCCGAGCAACGGGCATCTTCTGCTGCGGAGGAGGTCAGGACTCTGCAGGATCAACTGTCATCCACCCGGGAAGCCTTGCTTCGGGCCGAACAAAATTCCGAAGACGCCAAGTCAACTTATGAACGCCGAATCGAAGACTTGGAGTGTCAAGCCCTGACGGCTAAGGAACTGTCGAAGGGAGCTAGGCTGGAAATGGAGCTACAAAGCGTTGACCGTTTTAAGAGATCTCCAGCCTATGATGCTTTGCTTCTTCGGGAATTCCAGCGGGGAATGGTCTCGGCCGGTGAATTTTTTAAGCAGAAGAACAGGGCGACTGATCGGGCCCGGGCCAACTGGAGCCTCTCAATTAAAAAGCATGTGGACACATCCCTGGAGTCTCTTCGGATCCAGATGAAGGAGTGGCGGGCGTATTGTAGAAGTAAAGGAAAAACGCCACATCCCATGCACCTTGAGGTTCCTACCGCCGAGTCTTTCTCCACTTTTTACGCCAGTGAGAGGGCGGGGTTCAACAATGAGAGACCCGACTTGGGACCCGTTCCTGGTACCGACTACAGTCACTGGATGGATGACGAGGAAGATGTGATCGTGTGGCCTTCGGATGACAGCCTTCTGAGCGAGTATGTGATGGAGCCTGACCCTGACATTGGCAGAAGCAGCTCACCACCCCCGGCGCCTTCCTCTTGATTTCCAAGCCCTTTTTTGTAACTACACTTGTATATTTTTCGTATATTTTTCATACATTGTATTTTTCTATACATAAAATAAGAATAAAATTTACTCTTACATTCTTACTGTTTTATTTTACTGTACGACCAATGCCTAAATGGGACGACCGTCTGCTTGTACTAACCATCTTTGAATTTATGGATCCTTCGGGAATCTTTGGCTATGCTTTGACCGAGTACCTTATGGCTGGCAATTAATTTCAGCTGAGTATCTTATGTAACTGGCTTTTTACCCGATCAGACCGAGTATCTTATTTAACCGGTAATTAATTGCTGCCGAGTATCTTATGTAACTGGCTTATATCAATTAGACCGAGTATCTTATTTAACTGGTTAACTAATTTTTGCCGAGTATCTTATGTAACTGGCTTATATCAATTAGACCGAGTATCTTATTTAACTGGTAACTAATTTTTGCCGAGTATCTTATGTAACTGGCTTATACCCTTTGATTTTTGGGGTTGTTTAACCTCCACGTTACGTCGAGGCTCGCCACGACCATACGTTGAGGTCCTTGCACAAGTCACCTAGGACGTCTCCTGGTTTTATCTGTGCAAGGGTTTGTCGAATCATTGGGGTAATTTGTACCGGCCAACACGACTGCGCATCTCACTAGTCTTTCTAGCGGCGCTCCGAGCATTTTCCCAGTTGTCCTGGTGCCTCGGTTTTGCCTTTTTGCTAAGGGACGCGTTTGCATCGCCTTAACTAGGCGGGCATGCTACTACAGCTTTTCCGCCCTTCGAGCACCACTCGTCCGCTCTTTCGCGGCCTTATAGCGCCCGACTCTTTTTGGCATTTATTCGGTCGCCTTGAGTGGCCGCCATTGAAATGTTGCTCATGGATTTTATTGATTCCGCCACACCATATTAGCAACTGAAATTTATTAGATGATCATGAATATAAAATTAATAAACAAATCTGAAATTTTAACGCAGAAACTAAAAACTGAGCTAAAGCAGAATAAATAAACTGTAGAACCATAATCGGATTCTTTTAGGGATAGAAGATCTTCAGATATTGTGCGTTGCATGGTCGGGGTACCAGGCTACCTTCTGGTCGGGCTATCATGTAGGCCCCGTGCCCTACGATTCTCTTGATGATATATGGCCCTTCCCATTTATCGACGAGGGATCCCGATGATTTATCCTTGGTATTTAGGGATACTCTTCTCAGCACTAGATCCCCGAGTTGGAATCTCCGCTCCCGAACATGAGAGTTGTAGTACCTAGCAGCCCTTTGCTGGTATGCGGAATTTCTTACTTGTGCTGCATCTCTGATCTCTTCAAGCTCGTCTAGGTTCTGCTGCAGCATGTCTATATTGTGCTCGGGGCTGTATAACTGGACCCTGGGGGATGTAAAAGTTGTTTCTGCTGGGATAACAGCTTCTGTCCCGAATGCCAGCGCGAAAGGAGTTTCCCCTGTGGACGACCTTACAGTTGTTCGGTATGCCCATAGCACCTCGGGCAGTTTGTCTGCCTAGCCACCTTTCTTTGCCTCTAGTTTTGCTTTCAATGTGTGCTTGATCACTTTATTCACGGCCTCCGTTTGGCCATTGGTTTGAGGGTGAGCAGGCGATGCATAGTAGTTTGCGATCTTGAACTCTTCACATATTTCTCTGAACTTCTTATTGTCGAATTGAGTTCCATTGTCTGTTATGATGATGCTCGGGATCCCAAATCGATATATTATATTCTTCTTAACGAAGCTAGTGGTGTTTGCCTCGGTGATGTGTACAAGTGCTTCTGCCTCTGCCCATTTGGTAAAATAATCCACTGCCACAATAGCATGCTTTGCTCCTCCCTTCGTTCCTGTGGGCATTGGTCCTATCAGGTCGAGTCCCCACATGGCAAAGGGCCAAGGCGAGGTTAAGCTTCTAAGCAATTCTGGGGGTCGCCGAATGTCGTTTGCTACTCTTTGGCATGTTTCGCAACTCTCTGCGAATTGCTGCGCTTCCGCGAACAGAGTTGGCCAGTAGAATCCTTGCCTGAGTATCTTGTGTGCTAAGCTTTTACCCCCAGTGTGGTTCCCACACACTCCACTGTGGATGCTTCTCAGGATCTCTCCAGTCTTTTCACCGGAAATGCATCTCTGCAGCACTTTTGAGAATCCTCTCCTATATAATTCTCCTCTCAGAATCGTGTACCGGGCTGATCTGTATCTGATGCGTTTAGCTTCCACAGCATCCTCCGGTAGTATGTTCTCCTCTAAGTACTTTCTAAGTTGGTATGTCCAGTCGCCCGGGCTAGGTCGGATCTCTGCTATTATGATTTCCTCGGGTTCCGCTGTACTTGGTTTAGTCAGGTGTGCCACTGGTATTGCTTTGGATCTGATGCTTGTGGTGGCTGAAGCTAGTTTGGACAAAGCATCTGCTTTTCCGTTCTCTTCCCGAGGGATCTGAGAGATTCTGTACGCTTTGAACTTTTTAAGTAGTCTTTTTGCAATGTCCAAATAAGCTATCATGTGCTCTTCCCTGGCCTGGTATTCATCCAGTACCTGATGGACCACGACCTGTGAATCGCTGTAAACTTCCAGCTCATCTGCCCCTAATGCTATGCAGACCCTTAGGCCGGCCAACAAGGCTTCATACTCTGCTTGATTGTTGGTTGCCTTGAAATTGAACCTCATGGCACATTCTATAGTATCCCCCTCGGGGGTCGTTATGACTATTCCTGCCCCGCTGCCATGCGTGTTTGATGACCCGTCTACATGCAATTTCCATTGGAATTTAGTAGTCTGTTCATCTTCCATTGCCCTCCTTACCTCGGCGTCTGGCTCGGTGAATTCTGCTATAAAGTCGGATACCGCCTGCCCTTTGATGGCCGCTTTTGGTGTGTATCTGATATCGTATTCGCTGAGCTCCACCGCCCATTTGGTCAGCCTTCCCGACACCTCTGGCTTTTGAAGAATGAGTTTTAGTGGGCAGTCTGTATATACCTCTATTGTATGTGCTTGGAAATATAGCCTCAACTTCCTGGCCGATGTGATCAGAGCTAGCGCTATTTTTTCTGCCGGTGAGTATCTGGTTTCTGCCGCTAACAATGCTTTGCTTGTATAGTACACTGGCTTTTGTATTCCTTCCTCCAGTCGGATCAACACCGAACTCGTCGCCACTTCAGTGACCGAGAGGTATAAGTACAATGTTTCTCCCACCACCGGTTTTGAAAGGATGGGTGCTCTCCCCAGATACTCTTTCAATTTTTGAAAGGCTTCTTCACATTCTGTACTCCATTCGAGCCCTTTTCCCTTTTTTATTGCTTTAAAGAATGGGGCGCATTTGTCTGTTAACTTGGCTATAAACCGGTTGAGTGACGCAAGGCATCCCGTTAGCCTCTGCACATCTTTCAGTGTCTTGGGTGAAGCCATTCCTTCTAATGCTTTGATTTTCTCGGGATTTACTTCGATTACCCTCTGGTGCACCTGAAAACCTAGAAACCTTCCCGAAGGTACCCCGAACACACATTTGCTTGGGTTGAGCTTCATCTGATACTTTCTTAGGACGTCAAAGGTTTCCTTCAAATCCTCCGTGTGTTTTTCTGCAGTGGTGCTCTTAGTCAACATATCATCCACGTAAACCTCCATATTTTTCCCAATCTGCCGAGCGAACATCCTGTTTACCAACCTCTGGTACGTTGCCCCGGCGTTTTTCAATCCGAATGGCATCACTTTGTAGCAATATAAGCCCTGGTCCGTGGTAAACGATGTCTTTTCCTCATCTGCCTTATTCATCCGGATCTGATTGTATCCCGAGTAGGCGTCCATGAAACTCAACAATTCATGTCCTGCTGTCGCATCTACCAACTGGTCGATCCTCGGTAGTGGGAAACTATCTTTTGGGCAAGCTTTGTTCAAGTCTGTAAAGTCTACGCACATCCTCCATTGTTTGTTCTTTTTCTTGACCAACACTACATTGGCTACCCACTCCGGATACTTGACTTCCCTTATCGACCCCGCGGAAAGCAGCTTCTCCACCTCCTTCTTGATTGCGACGCTTCTTTCTAGATTGAATAATCTTCTTTTCTGTACCACGGGTCGGAACTCTGGGTTGGTGGAAAGATGATGTGAAATCACCTTCGGGTCTACCCCCAGCATATCTTCATGACTCCAAGCGAAAACGTCCTTGTAGTTTCTTAGCATCGTAATAAGTAAGGTTTTGACATGTACGCTCAAACTTGCCCCTACCTTCACTGTCCTACCCGGATCTTCTGGGTCTAGTGCCACTTCTTGAGTCGGCTCGTCTTCCCTGTCCTCCGGTCCTTCTCTGGGATCCAACTCAAAATCTTTCGGCACTTCTGCCTGTTCTTCAGGTTCTCTAGCCTTTTGTTGGGCCGTTACCATGTATACTTGGCGTACCTCCCTATCTTTATACACTGACAAGTTTGCTCTTCGGGCCATCTCTTGTGACCCTTTGACCACTCCCACACCATATTCGGTCGGGAATTTCATCATGAGGGCATAAGTTGCTGTCACCGCCTTGGCTTTATTCAAAAATGGTCGGCCCAGTAAAGCATTATACGGCCAGTTTTCCGTATCTACCACCACAAAGTCGAGCAGCACTGTTTTCTGGCAAGGGGCTTTCCCAATCTTCACGGGTAGCTTTACCGTGCCAAGCGATCTTACTTCGACTCCTCCAAATCCTCTAAGGGGTGTGGGAAACGGCTGTAGGTCTTTCCTGTCTAGCCTCAGCTGGTCATATACTTCTGCACTAAGGATGTCTGCTGAACTCCCATTGTCGATCAGAATTCGATGAACCTCTCTATGGCCGATCCGTGCGCTGATCACTAGCGCGTCGTTTGGCCTAACATCCACTCCGTGTGAGTCGGCTTCTGTGAACACGATCGGGTCCCAGCCCTCCTTGATTCTTTTCGGGTCGGGCTCAATAGAATTGACGTCCAGGTCTCTCCGTGCCTCCATGGCCTCCCGAATCTCCTGGGTCCTTTCCCTGTTACTCTTGCCCGTTGCTGGTCCTCCGAAGATGGTGTTAATTGCCCCTTCATCCTCGGCTTTCTTGGGACTAAGTTTTCTTGCCCGTCCGTCCTGTCGGCTATCTTTCTGTCCATCTGCCCTGTCCGTCTTTTTGAAAACAATGTCCTTCAAATGCCCTTCCCTAATGAGAGTCTCGATGTGGTCCCTTAGCTGGAAACACTTGGATGTCTCATGCCCATTCTCTTTGTGGAAACGGCAATATTTGGTGGTGTCCCTCCGAGCATATGTCGATTGCTTAGGCGGTTCTTTGGACATGTTCTTCTCTTCTAGGATTGCCAGGACTTCTTCTTGATCTTTCTTCAACGGGGTATAATTTGTGTATCGGCCCTGGAACCTCTGCCGTGGTTGATCGGTTTTTGGGTCGTATGCTCGTCGTCCATCCCGACCATCCCAACCATCCCGTGCTTTATTCTTCTGTTTGTCACCTTTGGTATCGGGCGTCTTTGTCTGGTCCTTGGTTTTGGATCCCTCTGGGCGACCGCCATGTACGAAGTAACCTCCTGTGGCAATTTCCTCTTCTTCGGCCAAGGCGTAACCCCCTGCCATGTCCATCATATCGGCATAGCTGGTTAGTCAGGCTCTTCTGAGGTCAAAGGACAATTGGCCGTTCTGAAGGTTGTTAATGAACGCGGCAATTATTGCTTCGTCGTTTGCACTTCCAATCTCGGACACTTCCTGACCGAACCTCCCTAGATATTTCTTCAGCGACTCGTCTTTTCCCTGTTTGAGTTGGGATAAATGAGCCACTGACTTTTTTCTATGTACATTCCCAAGGAACTGCCTTGAGAAAGCCTTGCTCAGTTCGCCGAAGCTACTTATGCTTGCTGCTGGCAATCTTCCAAACCACCGGGAGCCTAGATCCCCAAGAGTTTGGGGAAAATTCAAACATAGTAGTGCATCATTATGGACATATTACGCCATAGCGCTCCTATACCTCCGGACGTGTTCTTTTGGGTCGGTATCCTTCTTGAACAGCTCAATGTGGGGCATCTTGAATCTCTCTGGGAAAGGCATCCTCAAAACCCCATTGGTGAAAGGGCTTCCGGATTCATCATCTGACAGCTCATTACGCCCATACCGCCTGACCAAAGCATCCATTTGTCGACGATTATTCTGAACTTCCCGGGTGAGGCTCTGTATAAGTATGTCTCTGTCCCCTTCAGGTTCTCCTAACGCATTGAAGTTTTGGCTTATGGTCAGTTTTTGGCCCCTCTCCTCGGGATTCAACTCTCTATGATCTCGGTTTAGGCCATGCAGCCGGACTGTGCCCCTTTGGCGCTTGCGATGATGATTCTGCTCACTTTCTTCAGAGGATGACCGGTCTCTCCGGTGACCACGCCTCCTAGGGCGGTCTCGATCTCCGGCTACCTGATCTTGATCGTACTCTTTGTCGGAATCATTCCCCTCTCTGTGCTCCCTACTTCTCCTGGCCACTCTTTCAGATAGCATCTCTGGTCTACCTGTAGGATCTCGTCTCGCCTTTGGGGGTGCATCAGGGGTTGGTATCACCACTGCGGAACGCAGCCTTGCTGTCTGCTGGCTTGGGGCGGACAGTTCATGAGGTGACATCAAACCTTCCGTAACAGAAAGGTCAATGCCCTGCCTTGCTGCGTCTGATATGAGTTGTTGTAGAGAAGCGCGGAGTCGTTGCGCGATTTCTTCATTAGCTGTAGGTAAACGTTGAATACCAGCCAGGGCAGCTGACTGGTCTGCCGTCGTCAGAGTTGCATCCGCCGTATTGAGCGCGGTGTCATCTTCCAACTCGTTACTTGGCATGCCTTGACTGTACCTGGAATCGCTACCATCTCCGTCGCCAGCCATTGTTGTCACAAATTTTTGGGTCCCCCTCCTTCTAGCGCCAATTGTTGATGGTGATTTTTGGTGATCACCAAGTCAATGATTCGTTTTTTGAATTACTGTAGTTTATACTTGAGTATAGTCAAAGATTATAAAGAAATAACAAGTGATTTACATGGTAAAACTCCAAAAGATCGGAGAAACATCCACGGGATTGTTGCTTTAGCAACAAAGTCAAATCCACTATGAATCACGATTACAAGATGAAGAACGATAAAGAACGATTACAAGAACTTTGCACTATGATCCTCTCTCTCTCTATTCTACTTCTCGTGTATCCCCTGTTTATGAATAGAGGGGGTATTTATACATGTTGTTTCTAGGGTTTTAAGGTGACCGCTAGGGTTTAGTGTTGTGGCCCCCAAGTCTCAAGCGGTTTCCTAGTCCTATTTAGATTATGTTTTCCTTTTTCGGCTGTGTCCAATTCTGGACGGGATTCTTTCTCCTTTATTCACGGGAGAACTGCTTGTTTCCTTTTTAAACTCTAATGGTCCACATCGTTGCTTATTGTGGACCTGCTGGCTGCTGATTGCAAGTGTTGGCAACTGTTTTATTGTTTCCCGAGTGAGTATGCCCGAGTGTGCCCGAGTGTGCCCGAGTGTGCCCGAATCTGATCTGCTGCTCAAGCTGATCGTCTTTGTTTGTGGTCGGACTACTTATCCTCTTTTCCGAGTAGGTTATCGTGGAGGTTTCTGCTTAAGTTGACTTATCTTGACCTCTGCTGACCTGGCCTTCCATGGTGATGACGTGTCCATCATGACTATTTTTACCTATAACAAATACCATTGGCTTTCTTCCCAAGCTTAGGGAGGCCACGCACACAATTGAACTTTCCAAGGGTTCTTAAATCCCTAAAGTTCATGTGGCCAAGTCTTTCATGCCACAACTCTATTTGCTCATCCATGGACACATTGTGTGAGACTATTCTAGCTTCAAGACAATAGCAATTGTCACTAGATCTCATACCTTTCAACAAGGTTTGTCCATCGGGCTTTAGGATAGAGCAATCATCTCTACTAAACAAGACGGAATATCCTTCATCACTTAGATGTGAAATGCTTATTAAATTGGCTTTCAAGCCATCAACAAATAAAGCATCGGATAAGGAGGGTAATCCGGGAACGGAAATGGTTCCTTTCCCTACAACTTTCTTTTGGATCCATCACCAAAAGTGACATATCCTCCTTCCTCCATAACAAGAGTCTCGAAGAAACTCTTGTTTCCCGTCATGTGTGTAAGGTTCACTATTTGTATTGGCTTGATTCCATTGCAAAACACTCTATGATTGTATTAGTTGTTGCTTAGGACATTATTTGAAGAAAGGAAGCTCAAAGAGTGAAGAGCAACATCTAGTGCAAAAGTCGTCTTCAAGAGGTGAAAATCGTCAAAGGTAAAACTTGACTTCCACCCTCTTGCAAGGCGTTGGCGCACACACACACAATTCATACATGTGTGTCCCTGCATCGTGGTTCAAACATTTGGTATAACACATTCACACACTTCATAGCATGCTCATGCATTGATCTTGTATTGACAAACATTGTGAAATTGCATGCTTTGTGACTATCTCTTTGATATGGCATGTTTGTGTGAATATGTGTTTATTTGTTTTCGTATTTTGTGTTTAGGACTTGAACATGTTCTTATTTAATGCCTTATCGAGTTCCGGTCGTTTCGGTTACTCATTCATAAGGTTTCGAGTCCAAACAAGTTGACTATGCTACTTTTCGTTCTCATTTGTTGTGTTGATTTCATCATCGGATTCCGAGATGATTTCTCAACCATTTTTCAAAGTTGAGTAGTCGTAGTCGTGCGTGAGGGAGTCATGGTTCGTAATCCGAAAACGGATTCGAAATCGGAGGTCGGATGCTCAAGATATGGGGCAACGAACCGAGGAAGCGCGCGAGAGGTGTGCAAATCACGTGTGGCCACTTGGCCAGCCCGTGTGGGAGGCCGTGGGCCCCACGGGCAAGGGAGCCTTCTGCTCCCGTGGGCCCCACGCACCTCCCACGGGGTGCTGACGTGGCAGCACGTGATTTGCTCGGAAATTCTCTCCTTTTCCCTCCTTTTAATCAAACCTCCTTCCCTCCACACTTATGCAATTTTTGAAGAACACTTGAATTCCCGCATCAGTTTTTCAACAATTTTCATTTACTTGTTTTGATCATATCTCTCTCATACGAACTCGAAATCATTCGATTCAAAAACCAAAATTGTTGGTCTCGAAGAGAGCTACAAACCCCAAGTATTTCCAGAGGCAGTTGACTTCGGCATTTTTCTCAGCTGGTCCATTTCCAGTCCGTGGTCAGTGTTTGATTTTCAACTTCTTCTTTTTCAATTTCATCTTTGATCAACTATTGATTCTTTCCATTTGATTGATGAAATTTGTTAAGAAGTATGTTAGATCACATGCTAGGGTTATTTGATCATTTTTTAATTGAGTTTTAGCTTTGTAATTAGTCTTGAACATTTATGTGCTAAACTTGAACTATCATGAAATTGATTCTAGAAAATGTATGAGTGATGTGCTTCATGTTATTTTCTATGTTTTATTTCATGATCTAAGAACTAGGTTTTTAATGTGCTAAATTGAATATTGATACCTTTGTTCTTATTGATTTGCATGTCTTGATTTCTAGATAACTTTTGTGATTGTGTGTTGAAATCATATTCTAGACTATCTTTGAACATGTACATTTTGCTTGATTGATCATCTAGCTTAATTTGATTGTGCTTGCATCATTTGCATCACTTTAGATCATAGCCTTGCATTAGGTTGAAGTCTCTAGCAAAGTGAGTGAAGCTTTGTGGATAGAGCAAGGGAGCCTTGATTAGAGTCGGGAGGACTCGGATAATCAAGCAAGGAAGTCTTGTCTAGGGTCGGGAGGATCCGGATAGGCAAGCAAGAAATCTTCCTAGAGACGTGAGCGTCTTGGATAGGAAGTTGCTTTCTAGAGGTGTAGGACACATCTCGGATAGGAAGTAGGCTTGGTGATTCACTAGCCCGAGGGTAGATTAGGAGTTGATAGCTTGAGCGGATATCATGAGTGATAGCTTGAGTGCGTAAGTCCTTTTTCACATAGTGGATTGCTTCGCCGGTGGTTGTGGTATCAACCCGTGGATGTTTCCTCATTGAGGTTTTACCACGTTAAAATCATTGTGTTCAATTTTGCTTTACTTTCTTTTATCTTCCATATATTACATTGTTTGCACATCTTGTAAATTGATTAACTCTTGTCTTAGTGAAATCAATTCATTTGCTAAATCTTATCAAGTGTGCATTTGCCTTGTAATTTTCCGCATTATTTTTAATTGGAAGAATTTGGAGCCTATACCTATTCACCCCCCCTCTAGGTATATTTCACTACTACATTGAGGGAAATTTCAATGTGCCTAGAGCACCCACTATGTAAATACCAAAAATTAGAAGAATTTGCCTTCAAGGCTATTTGAGCAACATGGCACACATTTTCATTTCTTCTAATCCACCTAGAAACAATCTTAGCTTTCTTAGTGGTCTTTGGTACATGGGTTCTAGATGTTCTAGGATCATGTAAAATAATATCATTCCTAGGAACATGCATCATGGCTCTTTGCTTTTTCTTCTCTATCATGCTTCTAGTTTTGCACATTTTAATATATCGAAAGCATTGTGGTCTAATATGACCATCAAATCCACAAAAGTGACATATAGGAGTAAAATAAGGAATCATACATTGTCCTTGTCTTTGTGGATGAATGGGTTCAATCTGTCTTCGTTGTTGAACCGGTCTAGATTGCTTCCTAGCTTGAGGTTGCATGATAGGTCTCTTTCCTTTGTGAGCCAAGTGTGGAGGAATGTTGGCTTGAGGGACCCTAGGGGGTTGAGCTTGAGGTTACCTTCTTGGCCCCATCTTCACTTGTGCATTTGAACATTGTCCTACTTCTAACTTCTTCCTAGGAATTTACACATATGAAGTTTCTTCGTTCCTCAAACTCTTGACAAACACGGTCTTGTTAGAGGTAAAGATCTTTTTGCCATCTTCATACCCAAGACCCCTCTTGTCACATGGACTCTTTCCAACACCAGGCATATGGTCAAGCTTCTTGGTGCAAGAATCTATCCTAGTCATAGACTCTCTTACTTCTTCAAGCTCCCTCTTTAGACTTTCTTCATTCCTCCTAGATAACACTAACTCCTCTCTTAGCTTATCTTCCATCCTCTTGAATTTTTCCACTTGTTCACTTAAGTGGTCATTTTGAGATAAAAGTTCAAGATTTTCTTCTCTCAACATCTTGATCTTTCTGGTGCTCTTAATTGCTAAGTCATTAAACTCGGCATGGTATTTAGCAAGCACTTTTTTCTCCACAAAATCATTTATGGAGTTAGAAGAGGAATCACTTTTTTCTCCACTTGAGTCATTTTCCTCTTGACTCATTTCCTCTCTCTCACTAGCACTTTTGCTTTTATGGGAGGAGGCAAAAGCTAGGAGATTAGCCATGAGCTCTTCATCATCCGAAGACTCATCTCCCTATTAGGAGTCATCATTACTTCCACTCCAAGTGGCGGCCATCACTTTTCCCTTTTTCTTCTCATTGTGATTTGCACATTCGGGGGCAAAGTGACCTATGCCACCACACTCGAAACATCGGACCCCTTTCCTTTCGGTCCTTTCTTGCCTAGGTTCAAACTTCTTGAAAGAGCCATTTTTCTTCAAATCTTGACCTTTTTATCCAAAGCTCTTTCTTCTAAACTTCATAACCTTGTTGAACCTTTTTACAAACAAGGCAAGGTCTTCATCCGAGTCAATCTTCTTTGCCTCCTTTTCATCCTTGGAGGTCTTCAAAGCAATTCCTTTGAAACTAATTATAGCACGGTGTGTATAAAACTATCTAGAGGGGGGGTGAATAGATTTTACGCTTTTTACGCAATTTTTCGTGTTAGTCAAAATTACGAATTTACCCTCAAGATAATATAAACAAGCAAGTGTAATATGGTGCGGAAATTAAAACAACACTTGATTTTTACGTGGAAACCCTCGCGGGAAAAACCACGGGCTATGTAAGTAAGCCACACTCGAACCTCGAATCCACTAAATGTGCAAACGATTACAACCTAATCCCGGAAGTAATCACACACCTACCTAATACCGGTATGAGTGAACCTAGTCCGATTTTGCTTGCGATCTAAGCAACCTAATCCCGGATGCTACACACAAGACTTACTTTCTCTATGAAGAGAATACAACCCTAAGTGAATATATGTGAATATCCAAAATGCAACATAGAGCAAGGGA
The DNA here is from genome assembly GCA_030490815.1 of Acer saccharum. Classification (NCBI taxonomy): domain Eukaryota; kingdom Viridiplantae; phylum Streptophyta; class Magnoliopsida; order Sapindales; family Sapindaceae; genus Acer; species Acer saccharum. The sequence goes on along the minus strand of CM059869.1, from coordinate 23,758,647 downwards.
AACCCTATATGCTTATCTAAGATGATTAATATGCAATTAAGAACAATCCTATATATCAAAACTAAATGACATGTCAATTAGTTTAGCTAATCAATATTAAGCACAAAACCTAATATGCTAGCACAATACAACTTCTCAAACATACATCATACTAATCTCAAACTTGTATTCAAAGAATATAAAATCACATACAAGTAATTAATTGAGATTGCTAAATAAGAGAAACACAAAATATGTAAGATATTAGTGAAAAGCTTACCAAGCAAAGTATGATGAAGAATCCATGCTAGATGACATCTAGATGATCTAAGATGATACTAGATGATGATTGATGATCATGGAACAAGTGTTTGAGTGATTAAAAATGAGTTCTTTGGAATTTTTCTTCTCTTTGAAAAATATCCTAAGTATGAAATCTGAATATGAACTCTTGTAATTGACCTAAAGTCAAAGTGGCATATATATAGGGTGTCAAGATGAAGTGTGGTCGTTTTGATAAATGACACCAAAATTTGCCTTGGGCGCTGTACGTAGAGCGCCCTTGTACAGCGCCTGTACAGCGCCCTTGCTCTGTTTTCATGAGAAAACAGAGGGGCGCTGTACGAACAACGCTTTGTACAGCGCTCGTACAGCGCCCAACAAAAATGCATCAGACCTGATGCATTTAAATGACATTTTTTTTTTGCATCAGGTGTGATGGGCGCTGTTCGAACAGCGCTTTGTAGAGCGCTTTGAACAGCGCCCTTTGCAATGCTAGAATTCTAAGAATGTGTATGAAGTGGCAATGGGCAATGCAAGATGCAATCAACCTAACATGCAAGAAGAGATGTTAATGAGCATTAAGGCACACAAATAAGACACACAACATACATGGATTAAACATATGCATGAGTTGTGAGGGTGTGCAACTATCTCTTCAAGACAAGTAAGCACTTAGAGTATTACCTTTGGTGCTTGTCAATAGTGAGGTCTTCAAAAGGGCCTAAGCAATAACAACAACATCTAAGCTACCATTACAAAGCATCCCCACATATGGTTTGATCACGAAATAAGCCAATTAAAAACAACGGGAATCCTAACAATCTCCCCCTTTGGCTATTTTGTGACAAAACCACCACTCACATTGATTCCTCACAAAGAATTAGAAACTACGGGACTACAATGATTATCTACATTACAAAGAGATAAGAAAATACAACTTCAAGTCTTCAATCTCTTATAGAACAATCAAGCCCTGAAAATAAAGTTTCTAGCATTTCCAATACAAGTAAAGTGTGAGATTAATCATGTGAGAACAATAACAAGCATTTGCATTTACAATTTAGGCACAACATTATGAAATGTATGTGTATGCAATGCTCCCCCTCAACGGGTTACTCCCCCTCAATGTATGTTCTCCCCAAAGTTCACAATAGCTTCTATAATTTGCAACTCCCCTTATCATATCCTACTCCCCCTTTTTGTCATGATATAGGCAAAGGAGTAGTCCCTAACCGGGTCACTCATAGCAACGGGAGATAGAAGCATGCAAGATTTGCATATACATATAAGTCACTTTATGCACTTCAATTAATTTGAGAGAAACAAGGAGATTTATTTGTAGAAAATGTGTGAATCCAACATGCTTTGCATACAATACATATAGCATTCAAGTCCAAAATACAATGGTATTTGGCAAAGCAAATGACAAAGGTTTCTAATAAGAATTCAAACCAATTTCACCAATGTCATGGGAAAAGCAAGGATATAGAGATTATTGATTTCAAATTTTTTAGAGTAACTATATCCAACTTTATAAGCGAAACATGGCATGAACGACTTTGCACCCTATTTGATTTTTCCGGATAAGATATCCGTATTATAGTAGCCATGTTCAACCAATAAAGAAAGAGAGACATTTGGAACGTGAATTCCTTTGAACGGATACAAGATCCTTTATTCATTTTGAGTCTCATAAGCTTTCACACAAGTTTTGCATTTTAAGAATATGCAATCATCAATTCATGCTTTTCATGTGAGCATGTTTTATGAATTTCATGCTTTTTCATTTGACATTAGCATGTTATAAAAGAATCATCATGTCATGGAGATAACTATAGGTCATTCACATCATACTTCCTATGTAAATCTCCTAGTCCAAAAATGCATGTTTGAACATAAATATGACATGGATTGTAGACAAGCAAGGTTCACACTTATAGAATTTGAAAACATATATATACATATGTACAACCAAGCTTACTCAAGCAATCAAAAGAAGAGGCATAAGTTATTTCAAATTTTTTGCAAGTGACAAGAATGCAAAATAGCTCTCTTTGCTTGAGTTCCCCATATGGGGTCAATCATAGAACACATCACTCCACAAGACATATCCCAATAGATCTACTAAGAGTTTTAAATCCAGTAGCATCTAAGGGTTTAGTAAATAGGTCCGCAAGTTGATCATTAGTACCTACATGTTCAAATACTATGCATTTATTTTCAACAAGCTCTCTAATGAAGTGATGGCGGATGTCAATATGCTTAGTTCTAGAATGTTGAACCGGATTCTTGGAAATATTAATAGCACTCATGTTATCATAAAAGAGAGTGAAAGTACCTTGGTTGAATCCGTAGTCTACTAGCATTTGCTTTATCCATAGGAGTTGTGTGCATCCACTCCCCGCGGCTATGTACTCGGCCTCGGCCGTGGACAAGGAAATCGAGTTTTGCGAGTTTTGCTTCTTGCAAAACCGAGACACCAAGTTGTTGCCTAGAAAGAAGCAACCGCCCGATGTGCTCTTCCTATCATCACAATTTCCTGCCCAATCCGCATCACTAAAGCCAACAAGACTAGCATTAGTGTCAAAAGAGTACCAAATCCCATAGTTGGATGTCCCATTCACATAGCGAATGATTCTCTTTACGGAAGAGAGATGGGACTCCTTAGGATCCGCTTGGTACCTAGCACACACACACACCCACACCCACACTAAAAGATATATCGGGCCTACTTGCGGTCAAATAAAGCAAGCTACCTATCATGCCCCGATATAGAGTTTGTTCCACACTTTTACCACTAGCATCCTTGCTTAGCTTCAAAGTGGTACTCATGGGTGTATCACAATGTTTGGCATTCTCTAAACCAAACTTCTTCACTAGGTTTTTGGCATATTTGGCTTGGGTTATGAAAATCTCATCATCTAATTGCCTAATTTGCAAACCTAGGAAGTAACTAAGCTCACCAACAAGACTCATCTCAAATTCATGAGACATAACATCAACAAATTGTTGGACCTTGGTGTTGTTGGTGGAGCCAAAAACTATATCATCAACATATATTTGAGCTATGAAAAGCTCATCATTGTCTCTCTTGATGAATAGTGTCTTGTCAACACTACCTCTTGTGTAGTTGTTGTCAACAAGAAATTGAGTGAGGCGCTCATACCAAGCCCTTGGTGCTTGTTTTAACCCATACAAAGCCTTCTTGAGGCGATAGACATGGTTGGGGTGGTGTGCATCCACAAACCCCTTAGGTTGTTCAACAAACACTTCCTCTTGCAAGAAGCCATTGAGGAAGGCACTCTTGACGTCCATTTGGTGCAATTTGAACTTGTGCACACACGAGATGGACAAGAGAAGCCTAATGGACTCTAAGCGGGCAACGGGAGCAAAAGTCTCCTCAAAGTCGATACCCTCAATTTGAGAGTACCCTTGTGCTACAAGTCTAGCCTTGTTCCGCACTATGTTGCCATCCTCATCGGATTTGTTCCTAAATATCCATTTTGTGCCTATGACATTAGTGGTCTTAGGCCTAGGAACTAGAGTCCAAACCTCATTTCTTTCGAATTGGTTTAACTCTTCTTGCATGGCAAGAACCCAAAATTCATCATTCAAGGCTTCATCAACCTTTTTGGGTTCTATTTGAGAGGTGTAGCATGTATAGCTAATAAGATTAGCAAGTTGGTGTCTAGTCCTAACACCCTCATTTACCTCTCCAATGATATCTTCTTTATCATGGAGTTTCCTAACCCATGGAGCGGGTTCTTTAGAGTCCAAGAGAGGAACTCTATCAATAGGAGACACCACAACCTCCTCCAAAGGAGAACCATCACTAAAAATAACCTCCTCTTCATGATCATTTGACTTGAGCCTAGTATCATCAAATACGACATTGGATGATTCCATAACACTTAGAGTCTTTAAATTGAAAACTCTATAGGCTCTACTATTTAAGGCATAGCCAATAAAAATACCCTCATCACTCTTAGCATCGAATTTGCCAAGTTGATCACGGTCATTCAAAATGTAGCATTTGCTTCCAAAAGTGTGGAAGTAGCTAACATTTGGCCTCTTGCCTTTCCATAATTCATAGGAGGTGTTTCTAGTACCGAGCCTTAGGAAAACTCTATTTCCTATATAGCAAACCGTATTGATGGCTTCGGCCCATAGGTTCCTAGGGACATTGTTGCTAAGCAACATCACACGAGCCATCTCTTGAAGGACCCTATTTTTCCTCTCAACAACTCCATTTTGTTGAGGTGTCCTAGGAGCGGAAAACTCATGGGAGATGCCTAAACCATTACAAAAGGTTTCAAAGGTGGCATTCTCAAATTCCCACCCATGGTCACTTCTAATCCGTTTAATGCTTTTAATATTAGAGTTCATTTCATTTTGAATTTTATTACAAAGCATTTTAAACTTATCAAAAGTTTCGGATTTTTCTCTAAGAAAATATGTCCATGTGAACCTAGAGAAATCATCAACACAAACAAAAATGTATCTCTTTCCACCCAAACTTTCGGTTTGCATGGGACCCATGAGGTCCATGTGGAGAAGCTCAAGAGGCTCCTTGGTGGTGAGATACTTACCCATTTTGTGCATGCTTTTAGTTTGCTTTCCTTGTTGGCAAGGTCCACAAATACCATTGGCTTTCTTCCCAAGCTTAGGGAGGCCACGCACACAATTGAACTTTTCAAGGGTCCGTAGATCCCTAAAGTTTATGTGGCCAAGTCTTTCATGCCATAACTCAATTTGCTCATCCATGGACACATGATTAGATACAATACTAGCTTCAAGACAATAACAATTGTCGCTAGAACTCATGCCCTTCAACAAGGTTTGTCCATCGGGTTTAAGGATAGAGCAATAATTTTTAGAAAACAAGACGGAATATCCTTCATCACTAAGATGTGAAATGCTTATTAAATTGGCTTTCAAGCCATCAACAAATAAAGCATTAGATATGGAGGGTAATCCGGGAACGGAAATGGTTCCTTTCCCTATAACATTTCTTTTGGATCCATCACCAAAAGTGACATTTACATGGCAAACATTTTCATTCTTTCTAATCCACTTAGCAACAATTTTAGCTTTCTTAGTGGTCTTTGGTACATGTGCTCTACTATTTCTAGGATCATGCAAATTAATATTATCATTCCTAGAAACATGCATCTTGGCTCTATTCTTTCTCTTTTCAATCATGCTTTGTTTTCTACACAATTTAATAAATTGAAAACAATTTGGTCTAATGTGACCATCACAACCACAAAAGTGACAAATAGGGATGAAAAAAGGAATCATACCTTGTCTTTGTGCACGTATGGGAGCTCGTCCATGTCTTTGTGGATAAGTGGGTTCAATCCATCTTCGTTGTTGAACCGATCTAGGTTGCTTCCAAGTTTGAGGTTGCATGATTGGTCTCTTTCCTTTGTGAGCCAATTTGGGAGGAGTGTTGACTTGAGGAACCCTAAGGGGTTGAGCTTGAGATTTCCTTCTTGGCCCCATTTTCACTTGTGCATTAGAACATTGTCCTACTTCTAACTTTTTCCTAGGAGGTTGCACAAATGAAGTTTCTTCGTTCTTCAAGCTCTTGACAAACACTGTCTTGTTAGAGGTTGAGATTTTCTTACCATCTTCATACCCAAGACCTCTCTTGTCACTTGGACTCTTTCCAACACCAAGTAAATGATCAAGCTTCTTGGTGCTAGAATCTATCCTAGCTAAGGACCCTTTAACTTCTACAAGTTCCCTCTTCAAGCCTTCTTCACTTCTCTTGGATAAGTCTAACTCCTCAATTAACTTATCCTCTCTCCTCTTCAATCTTTCCACTTGTTCACTTAAGTGGTCATTGTGAGCCGAAAGTTCAAGGTTTTCTTCTCTCAACCTCTCAATCTTTCTTGTGCTTTTAAGTGCTAAATCATTGAACTCGGCATGGTGTTTAGCAAGCACCTTTTGCTCCACAAATTTCTTTTTGGAACTAGAAGAGGAGTCACTTTCTACTTCACTAGAGTCAATTTCCTCTTGACTCATCTCCGCTTTTTCACTAGCACTTTTGCTCTTGTGAGAAGAGGCAAAAGCTAGGAAGTTAGCCATGAGCTCTTCTTCACTAGAAGACTCATCTTCCTCATTGGAGTCATCACTACTCCCACTCCAAGTGGCGGCCAACACTTTACCCTTCTTCCTTTCATTGTGATTAGCACATTCGGGGGCAAAGTGACCAATCCCACCACATTCAAAGCATCGGACCCCTTTCCTTTCGGTCCTCTCTTGTCTAGGCTCAAACTTCTTGAAGGAACCTTTTTTCTTCAAATCTTGTCCTCTTGACCCAAATCCCTTCTTCTTCTTGAACCCCATAACCTTATTAAACCTTTTCACAAATAAGGCAAAGTCTTCATCCGATTCATGCTTTGCCTCCTTTGCATCCTTAGATGCTTTCAAAGCTATTCCTTTAGACTTCTTAGGAGGAGTAGTGGTGCTAGGAGCCTTCCTAGACTCATACGCAAGGAGATGTCCAATCATGAAACTAATTATAGCACGGTGTGTATAAAACTATCTAGAGGGGGGGTGAATAGATTTTACGCTTTTTACCCAATTTTTCGTGTTAGTCAAAATTACGAAATTACCCTCAAGATAAAATAAACAAGCAAGTGTAATATGGTGCGGAAATTAAATTAACACTTGATTTTTACGTGGAAACCCTCACGGGAAAAACCACGGGCTATGTAAGTAAGCCACACTTGAACCTCGAATCCACTAAATGTGCAAATGATTACAACCTAATCCCGGAAGTAATCACACACCTACCTAATCCCGGTATGAGTGAACCTAGTCCGATTTGCTTGCGATCTAAGCAACCTAATCCCGGTTGCTACACACAAGACTTACTTTCTCTAGAAGAGAAAACAACCCTAAGTGAATATATGTGAATATCCAAAATGCAACATAGAGCAAGGGAAACCCTATATGCTTATCTAAGATGATTAATATGCAATTAAGAACACTCCTAGATATCAAAACTAAATGACAAGTCAATTAGTTTAGCTAATCAATATCAAGCACAAAACCTAATATGCTAGCACAATACAACTTCTCAAACATACATCATACTAATCTCAATCTTGTATTCAAAGTATATAAAATCACATACAAGTAATTAAATTGAGATTGCTAGATAAGAGAAACACAAAATATGTAAGATATTAGTGAAAAGCTTACCAAGCAAAGTATGATGAAGAATCCATGCTAGATGACATCTAGATGATCTAAGATGATGCTAGATGATGATTGATGATCATGGAACAAGTGTTTGAGTGATTAAAAATGAGTTCTTGGAATTTTTCTTCTCTTTGAAAAATATCCTAAGTATGAAATCTGAATATGAACTCTTGTGATTGACCTAAAGTCAAAGTGGCATATATATAGGGGGGCCAAATTGAAGTGAGGTCGTTTTGATAAGTTGGCCAGAATTTGCCTTGGCCGCTGTTCACCCGCTGTATGTAGGGCGGGTGTACAGCGGTTCACCTGGGATTGTGAAGAACATGTTCTTCATGACCGCCCTACGTAGGGCGGATTCCAGGCGACCTAGGGGCGGTTGCTCTCGGGTCTGGAGAGCCGACCTTCACCCGCTGTTCGTAAGGCGATTTTTGGGCGGACCATCAGGTGTGAAAAACATCACCAATGGCACCGCTGTTCGTAGGGCGCCTGTAGGGCGGTTGAACAGTGCCCATACTTTTACAAAATGTAACTTAGTTCTAAACATGTCATGGCAATGGGCAATGCAAGATGCAATCAAACTAACATGCAAGAAGAGATGTTAATGATCATTAAGGCACACAAATAAGACACACAACATACAAGGATTAAACATATGCATGAGTTGTGAGTGTGTGCAACTATCTCTTCAAGACAAGTAAGCACTTAGAGTATTACCTTTGGTGCTTGTCAATAGTGAGGTCTTCAAAAGGGCCTAAGCAATAACAACAACATCTAAGCTACCCTTGCAAAGCATCCCCACATATGGTTTGATCACGAAATAAGCCAATTAAAAACAACGGGAATCCTAACAATCTCCCCCTTTGGCTATTTCGTGACAAAACCACCACTCACATTGATTCCTCACAAAGAATTAGAAACTACGGGACTACAATGATTATCTACATTACAATGAGATAAGTAAATACAACTTCAAGTCTTCAATCTCTTGTAGAACAATCAAGCCCTGAAAATAAAGTTTCTAGCATTTCCAATACAAGTAAAGTGTGAGATTAATCATGTGAGAACAATAACAAGCATTTGCATTAAAAATTTAGGCACAACATTATGAAATGTATGTGTATGCAATGCTCCCCCTCAACGGGTTACTCCCCCTCAATGTATGTTCTCCCCAAAGTGCACAATAGCTTCTATATTTTGCAACTCCTCTTACCATATCCTACTCCCCCTTTTTGTCATGATATAGGCAAAGGAGTAGTCCCTAACCGGGTCACTCATAGCAACGAGAGATAGAAGCATGCAAGATTTGCATATATATATAAGTCACTTTATGCACTTCAATTAATTTGAGAGAAACAAGGAGATTTATTTGAGAAAAATGTGTGAATCCAACATGCTTTGCATACAAGACATATAGCATTCAAGTGCAAAATACAATGGTATTTGGCAAAGCAAATGACAAAGGTTTCAAATAAGAATTCAAACCAATTTCACCAATGTCATGGGAAAAGCAAGAATATAGAGATTATTGATTTCAAATTTTAGAGTAACTATATCCAACTTTATAAGCGAAACATGGCATGAGCGACTTTGCATCCTATTTGATTTTTCCGGATAAGATATCCGTATGATAGTAACCATGTTCAACTAATACAGAAAGAGAGACATTTGGAATATAAATTCCTTTGAACGGATACAAGATCCTTTATTCATTTTGAGTCTCATAAGCTTTCACACACGTTTTGCATTTTAAGAATATGCAATCATCAATTCATGCTTTTCATGAGAGCATGTTGTATGAATTTCATGCTTTTTCATTTATCATTAGCATGTTATAAAAGAATCATCATGTCATGGAGATAACTATAGGTCATTCACATCATACTTCCTATGTAAATCTCCTAGTCCAAAAATGCATGTTTGAACATAAATATGACATGGATTGTAGACAAGCAAGGTTCACACTTATAGAATTTGAAAACATATGTACATATGTACAACCAAGCTTACTCAAGCAATCAAAAGAAGAGGCATAAGTTATTTCAAATTTTTTGCAAGATACAAGAATGCAAAATAGCTCTCTTTGCTTGAGTTCCCCATATGGGGTCAATCATAGAACACATCACTCCACAAGACATATCCCAATAGATCTACTAAGAGTTTTAAATCCAGTAGCATCTAAGGGTTTAGTAAATAGGTCCGCAAGTTGATCATTAGTACCTACATGTTCAAGTACTATGCATTTATTTTCAACAAGATCTCTAATGAAGTGATGGCGGATGTCAATATGCTTAGTTCTAGAATGTTGCGCCGGATTCTTGGAAATATTAATTGCACTCATATTATCACAAAAGAGAGTGAGAGTACCTTGGTTGAATCCGTAGTCTACTAGCATTTGCTTCATCCATAGGAGTTGTGTGCATCCACTCCCCGCGGCTATGTACTCGGCCTCGACCGTGGACAAGGAAATCGAGTTTTGCTTCTTGCAAAACCAAGACACCAAGTTGTTGCCTAGAAAGAAGCAACCGCCCGATGTGCTTTTCCTATCATCACAATTTCCTGCCCAATCCGCATCACTAAAGCCTACAAGACTAGCATTAGTGTCAAATGAGTACAAAATCCCATAGTTGGATGTCCCATTCACATAGCGAATGATCCTCTTTACGGAAGAGAGATGGGACTCCTTAGGATCCGCTTGGTACCTAGCACACACACCCACACTAAAAGATATATCGGGCCTACTTGCGGTCAAATAAAGCAAGCTTCCTATCATGCCACGATATAACGTTTGTTCCACACTTTTACCACTAGCATCCTTGCTTAGCTTCAAAGTGGTACTCATGGGTGTATCACAACGTTTGGCATTCTCTAAACCAAACTTCTTCACTAGGTTCTTAGCATATTCGGCTTGGGTTATGAAAATCCCATCATTCATTTGCCTAATTTGCAAACCTAGGAAGTAACTTAGCTCACCAACAAGACTCATCTCAAATTCATGAGACATAACATCAACAAATTGTTGGACCTTGGTGTTGTTGTTGGAACCAAAAACTATATCATCAACATATATTTGAGCTATGAAAAGCTCATCATTGTCTCTCTTGATGAATAGCGTCTTGTCAACACTACCTCTTGTGTAGTTGTTGTTAACAAGAAATTGAGTGAGGCGCTCATACTAAGCCCTCGGTGCTTGTTTCAACCCATATAGTGCCTTCTTGAGGCGATAGACATGGTTGGGGTGGTGTGAATCCACAAACCCCTTAGGTTGTTCAACAAACACTTCCTCTTGCAAGAAGCCATTGAGGAAGGCACTCTTGACGTCCATTTGGTGCAATTTGAACTTGTGCACACAAGAGATGGACAAGAGAAGCCTAATGGACTCTAAGCGGGCAACGGGAGCAAAAGTCTCCTCAAAGTCGATACCCTCAATTTGAGAGTACCCTTGTGCTACAAGTCTAGCCTTGTTCCGCACTATGTTGCCATCCTCATCGGATTTGTTCCTAAATATCCATTTAGTGCCTATGACATTAGTGGTCTTAGGCCTAGGAACTAAAGTTCAAACCTCATTCCTTTCGAATTGGTTTAGCTCTTCTTGCATGGCAAGAACCCAAAATTCATCATTCAAGGCTTCATCAACCTTTTGGGGTTCTATTTGAGAGGTGTAGCATGTAAAGCTAATTAGATTAGCTATTTGACGCCTAGTCCTAACACCCTCATTAATATCTCCAATAACATCCTCTTTGTTATGGAGTCTTCTAACCCATGGAGCGGGTTCATTAGAGTCCAAGTTAGGAACTCTAGTAATAGGTTGTGTGACTTCATTAGATGTCCCAACATTGGGAGTCACCACAACCCTCTCCAAAGGAGAGTCATCCTCTAAAACATCCTCCTCCTCATGGTCATTAGACTTGAGCCTTGTATCATCAATAACAACATTCGATGATTCCATGACGGTTCGAGTCTTCAAGTTGAAAACTCTATAGGTTCTACTATTCAAGGCATAGCCAATAAAGATACCCTCATCACTCTTAGCATCAAACTTGCCAAGTTGATCACGGTCATTTAAAATGTAGCATTTGCTCCCAAATGTGTGGAAGTAGCTAACATTTGGCTTCCTACCCTTCCATAGCTCATAGGAGGTGTTTCTAGATCCGGGCCTTAGGAATACTCTATTCCCTATATAGCAAGCCGTATTGACGGCTTCGGCCCATAGGTTCCTAGGGACATTGTTGCTAAGCAACATCACTCGGGCCATCTCTTGGAGGACCCTATTCTTCCTCTCAACAACTCCATTTTGTTGAGGTGTCCTAGGAGCCGAAAACTCATGGGAGATGCCTAAGCTATCACAATAGCTTTCAAAAGAGGCATTCTCAAATTCCCTCCCATGGTCACTTCTAATCCGTTTAATGCTTCTAATGTTAGACTTCATTTCATTTTGTAATTTAGTACAAAGCATTTTAAACTTATCAAAAGTTTCGGATTTTTCTCTAAGAAAATATGTCCATGTAAATCTAGAGAAATCATCAACACAAACAAAAATATATCTCTTTCCACCTAAGCTCTCGGTTTGCATAGGACCCATGAGATCCATGTGGAGACGCTCTAGGGGCTCCTTGGTGGAGAGATACTTGCCCTTTTTGTGCATGCTTTTGGTTTGTTTTCCTTGTTGGCAAGGTCCACAAATACCATTGGCTTTCTTCCCAAGCTTAGGGAGGCCACGCACACATTCGAACTTTTCAAGGGTTCTTAAATCCCTAAAGTTCATGTGGCCAAGTCTTTCATGCCACAACTCAACTTGCTCATCCATGGACACATTGTTTGAGACTATTCTAGCTTCAAGACAATAGCAATTGTCACTAGATCTCATACCTTTCAACAAGGTTTGTCCATCGGGCTTTAGGATTGAGCAATCATTTTTATTAAACAAGACGGAATATCCTTCATCACTTAGATGTGAAATGCTTATTAAATTGGCTTTCAAGCCATCAACAAATAAAGCATCAGATAAGGAGGGCAAACCGGGAACGGAAATGGATCCTTTCCCTATAACCTTCTTTTTGGATCCATCACCAAAAGTGACATATCCACCTTCCTCCATAACAAGAGTCTCGAAGAAACTCTTGTTTCCCGTCATGTGCCTAGAGCACCCACTATCCAAATACCAAAAATTAGAAGAATTTGCCTTCAAGGCTATTTGTGCAACATGGCAAACATTTTCATTCTTTCTAATCCACTTAGCAACAATTTTAGCTTTCTTAGTGGTCTTTGGTACATGTGCTCTACTATTCCTAGGATCATGCAAATTAATATTATCATTCCTAGGAACATGCATCATGGCTCTTTTCTTTTTCTTCTCTATCATGCTTCTAGTTTTGCACATTTTTATATAGCAAAAGCATTGTGGTCTAATATGACCAACAAATCCACAAAAGTGACAAATATGAGTAAAATAAGGAATCATACCTTGTCCTTGTCTTTGTGGATGAAAGGGTTCAATGCGTCTTCGTTGTTGAACCGGTCTAGGTTGCTTCCAAGCTTGAGGTTGCATGATAGGCCTCTTTCCTTTGTGAGCCATTTGAGGAGGAATGTTGGCTTGAGGAACCCTAGGGGGTTGAGCTTGAGGTTGCCTTCTTGGCCCCATCTTCACTTGAGCATTTGAACTTTGTCCTATTTCTAACTTCTTCCTAGGAGGTTGCACAAATGAAGTTTCTTCTTTCTTCAAGCTCTTGACAAACACGGTCTTGTTAGAGGTTGAGATCTTCTTGCCATCTTCATACCCAAGACCCCTCTTGTCACATGGACTCTTTCCAACACCAAGCATATGGTCAAGCTTCTTGGTGCTAGAATCCATCCTAGTCATAGATTCTCTAACTTCTTCAAGCTCCCTCTTTAGACTATCCTCATTCCTCCTAGATAAGACTAACTCCTCTTTTAGCTTATCTTCCATCTTCTTGAATTTTTCCACTTGTTCACTTAAGTGGTCATTATGAGATGCAAGCTCAAGATTTTCTTCTCTCAACATCTTGATCTTTCTTGTGCTCTTGATTGCTAAATCATTAAATTCGGCATGATATTTAGCAAGCACTTTTTTCTCCACAAATCCATTTATGGAGTTAGAAGAGGAATCACTTTCAACTTCACTTGAGTCATTTTCCTCTTGACTCATTTCCTCTCTCTCACTAGCACTTTTGCTTTTATGGGAGGAGGCAAAAGCTAGGAGATTAGCCATGAGCTCTTCATCATCCGAAGACTCATCTTCCTCATAGGAGTCATCACTACTTCCACTCCAAGTGGCGGCCATCACTTTCCCCTTTTTCTTCTCAACATGATTTGCACAATCGGGGGCAAAATGACCTATGCCACCACACTCGAAGCATCGGACCCCTTTCCTTTCGGTCCTCTCTTGCCTAGGTTCAAACTTCTTGAAAGAACCCTTTTTCTTCAAATCTTGTCCTTTTGATCCAAAGTTCTTTCTTCTAAACTTCATAACCTTGTTGAACCTTTTTACAAACAAGGCAAGGTCTTCATCCGAGTCAATCTTCTTTTCCTCATTTTCATCCTTGGAGGTTTTTAAAGCAATTCCTTTTTGCTTTTTGGTGGGTGTGGAGATAGGCCCCTTCCTAGACTCATAAGCTAGAAGTCTCCCAATCACCTCACTCGGCTTCATATCCTTATAATCACTATTTTCTTCTAAAGCCGTCACCTTCGATTCAAACCTATCGGGTAGAGATCTCATAATCTTTTGCTTGATTCTCCTATCCGAATATGGATCACCAAGTTGATGACTTTGGTTGACTATATCCATCAACTTGATCTCGAAGTCATTGAAGCACTCATTTTCCTCCATCTTGAGCATCTCAAATTGGGTTTGGAGTACTTGAAGCTTAGAGTCCTTCACCACTTCAGTTCCCTCATGTGCAATCTCTAGGATGTCCCATGCTTCCTTAGCTATCCTAGTATTTTGAATCAACTTGTATTGATTTTCGTCCATAGCACACAAGATGGCATGCATCGCCTTCCTATTCCACTTTGAAGCATCAAACTCTTGCGCGTTCCATTGCGCCTTAGGCTTCAAAACATCTTCTCCTCCACCTGCGGGAGTCATCATAGGGAGATCATATCCGTCTTCCACCGCCATCCATGCACGGTCATGAATTTGGCATATGTAGGATTCCATCTTCCCTTTCCATTGGGAATAGTTCAATCCGGTAAGAAGTGGAAGCCTTGTGCTAGAAGCACCTTCGTTGCTACCACTATTTCCACCGTTTCCACTCATAGTGTTTATGAATGAATGAAATGAATGCAAATGTATGAATGATCAAAAATCACACAAAATGCAAAACACACCAAAATAAACAAGGATCACCTATGTATGTCTAGGAACCCGCTCTGATACCAATTGAAACTAATTATAGCACGGTGCGTATAAAACTATCTAGAGGGGGGTGAATAGATTTTACGCTTTTTACCCAATTTTTCGTGTTAGTCAAAATTACGAAATTACCCTCAAGATAAAATAAACAAGCAAGTGTAATATGGTGCGGAAATTAAATTAACGCTTGATTTTTACGTGGAAACCCTCACGGGAAAAACCATGGGCTATGTAAGTAAGCCACACTCGAACCTCGAATCCACTAAATGTGCAAATGATTACAACCTAATCCTGGAAGTAATCACACACCTACCTAATCCTGGTATGAGTGAACCTAGTCCGATTTGCTTGCGATCTAAGCAACCTAATCCCGGTTGCTACACACAAGACTTACTTTCTCTAGAAGAGAAAACAACCCTAAGTGAATATATGTGAATATCCAAAATGCAACATAGAGCAAGGGAAACCCTATATGCTTATCTAAGATGATTAATATGCAATTAAGAACACTCCTAGATATCAAAACTAAATGACAAGTCAATTAGTTTAGCTAATCAATATCAAGCACAAAACCTAATATGCTAGCACAATACAACTTCTCAAACATACATCATACTAATCTCAATCTTGTATTCAAAGTATATAAAATCACATACAAGTAATTAAATTGAGATTGCTAGATAAGAGAAACACAAAATATGTAAGATATTAGTGAAAAGTTTACCAAGCAAAGTATGATGAAGAATCCATGCTAGATGACATCTAGATGATCTAAGATGATGCTAGATGATGATTGATGATCATGGAACAAGTGTTTGAGTGATTAAAAATGAGTTCTTGGAATTTTTCTTCTCTTTGAAAAATATCCTAAGTATGAAATCTGAATATGAACTCTTGTGATTGACCTAAAGTCAAAGTGGCATATATATAGGGGGGCCAAATTGAAGTGAGGTCATTTTGATAAGTTGGCCAGAATTTGCCTTGGCCGCTGTTCACCCGCTGTACGTAGGGCGGGTGTACAGCGGTTCACCTGGGATTGTGAAGAACATGTTCTTCGTGACCGCCCTACGTAGGGCGGATTCCAGGTGACCTAGGGGCGGTTGCTCTCGGGTCTGGAGAGCCGCCCTTCACCCGCTGTTCGTAAGGCGATTTTTGGGCGGACCATCAGGTGTGAAAAACATCACCAGTGGCACCGCTGTTCGTAGGGCGCCTGTAGGGCGGTTGAACAGCGCCCATACTTTTACAAAATGCAACCTAGTTCTAAACATGTCATGGCAATAGGCAATGCAAGATGCAATCAAACTAACATGCAAGAAGAGATGTTAATGATCATTAAGGCACACAAATAAGACACACAACATACAAGGATTAAACATATGCATGAGTTGTGAGTGTGTGCAACTATCTCTTCAAGACAAGTAAGCACTTAGAGTATTACCTTTGGTGCTTGTCAATAGTGAGGTCTTCAAAAGGGCCTAAGCAATAACAACAACATCTAAGCTACCCTTACAAAGCATCCCCACATATGGTTTGATCACGAAATAAGCCAATTAAAAACAACGGGAATCCTAACAAATCACCTCACTTGGCTTCATATCCATGTAGCCACTATTTTCTTCTATGGCCGTCACCTTGGATTCAAACCTATCGGGGAGAGATCTCATTATTTTTTGCTTGACTCTCCTATCCGAATACGGGTCTCCGAGTTGATGGCTTTGATTAACGATGTCCATCAATTTAATTTCGAAGTCATTGAAGCATTCATCCTCTCCCATCCTAAGTAACTCAAATTGAGTTTGGAGGACTTGAAGCTTGGACTCCTTCACTACCTCGGTTCCCTCATGTGCAACTTGAAGGATGTCCCATGCCACTTTGGCAATCTGAGTATTCTGAATAAGCTTGTACTGATTCTCTTCCATTGCACACATGATGGCATGCATAGCCTTCCTATTCCACTTTGAAGCCTCAAACTCTTGCGCGTTCCATTGCGCCTTAGGCTTCAAAACATCTTGTCCTCCACCCGCGGGAGTCATCATAGGGAGATCATATCCGTCTTCCACTGCCATCCATGCACGGTCATGAATTTGGCATATGTAGGATTCCATCTTCCCTTTCCATTGGGAATAGTTCAAACCGGTAAGAAGTGGAGGCCTTGTGCTAGAAGCACCTTCGTTGCCACCACCATTTCCACCGTTTCCACTCATAGTGTTTATGAATGAATGAAATGAATGCAAATGTATGAATGATCAAAAATCACACAAAATGCAAAACACACCAAAATAAGCAAGGATCACCTATGTATGTCTAGGAACCCGCTCTGATACCAATTGAAACTAATTATAGCACGGTGTGTATAAAACTATCTAGAGGGGGGGTGAATAGATTTTACGCTTTTTACCCAATTTTTCGTGTTAGTCAAAATTACGAATTTACCCTCAAGATAATATAAACAAGCAAGTGTAATATGGTGCGGAAATTAAAACAACACTTGATTTTTACGTGGAAACCCTCACGGGAAAAACCACGGGCTATGTAAGTAAGCCACACTCGAACCTCGAATCCACTAAATGTGCAAACGATTACAACCTAATCCCGGAAGTAATCACACACCTACCTAATCCCGGTATGAGTGAACCTAGTCCGATTTTGCTTGCGATCTAAGCAACCTAATCCCAGATGCTACACACAAGACTTACTTTCTCTATGAAGAGAATGCAACCCTAAGTGAATATATGTGAATATCCAAAATGCAACATAGAGCAAGGGAAACCCTATATGCTTATCTAAGATGATTAATATGCAATTAAGAACAACCCTAGATATCAAAACTAAATGACATGTCAATTAGTTTAGCTAATCAATATTAAGCACAAAACCTAATATGCTAGCACAATACAACTTCTCAAACATACATCATACTAATCTCAAACTTGTATTCAAAGAATATAAAATCACATACAAGTAATTAATTGAGATTGCTAAATAAGAGAAACACAAAATATGTAAGATATTAGTGAAAAGCTTACCAAGCAAAGTATGATGAAGAATCCATGCTATATGACATCTAGATGATCTAAGATGATGCTAGATGATGATTGATGATCATGGAACAAGTGTTTGAGTGATTAAAAATGAGTTCTTTGGAATTTTTCTTCTCTTTGAAAAATATCCTAAGTATGAAATCTGAATATGAACTCTTGTAATTGACCTAAAGTCAAAGTGGCATATATATAGGGTGTCAAGATGAAGTGTGGTCGTTTTGATAAATGACACCAAAATTTGCCTTGGGCGCTGTACGTAGAGCGCCCTTGTACAGCGCCTGTACAGCGCCCTTGCTCTGTTTGCACGAGAAACCAGAGGGGCGCTGTACGAACAGCGCTTTGTACATCGCTGTACAGCGCCCAACAAAAATGCATCAGACCTGATGCATTTAAATGACATTTTTTTTTTGCATCAGGTGTGATGGGCGCTGTTCGAACAGCGCTTTGTAGAGCGCTTTGAACAGCGCCCTTTGCAATGCTTGAATTCTAAGAATGTGCATGAAGAGGCAATGGGCAATGCAAGATGCAATCAACCTAACATGCAAGAAGAGATGTTAATGAGCATTAAGGCACTCAAATAAGACACACAACATACATGGATTAAACATATGCATGAGTTGTGAGTGTGTGCAACTATCTCTTCAAGACAAGTAAGCACTTAAAGTATTACCTTTGGTGCTTGTCAATAGTGAGGTCTTCAAAAGGGCCTAAGCAATAACAACAACATCTAAGCTACCCTTACAAAGCATCCCCACATATGGTTTGATCACGAAATAAGCCAATTAAAAACAACGGGAATCCTAACATCCTTGTTGCTTTTTAGGAGGTGTGGAGATAGGACCTTTCCTAGACTCATAAGCTAGAAGTCTCCCAATTACCTCACTCGGCTTCATATCCTTATAACCATTATTTTCTTCCAAAGCCGTCAGCTTCGATTCGAACCTATCGGGGAGAGATCTTATAATCTTTTGCTTGATTCTCCTATCCGAATATGGATCACCAAGTTGATGACTTTGGTTGACTATGTCCATCAACTTGATCTCGAAGTCGTTGAAGCACTCATTCTCTTCCATCTTAAGCATCTCGAATTGAGTTTAGAGGACTTGAAGCTTAGAGTCCTTCACCACTTCGGTTCCCTCATGTGCAATCTCTAGGATATCCCATGCCTCCTTAGCTATCCTAGTATTTTGAATCAATTTGTATTGATTTTCGTCCATAGCACATAAGATGGCATGCATCGCCTTCCTAATCCACTTTGAAGCCTCAAACTCTTGCACGTTCCATTGCGCCTTAGGCTTCAATACTTCTTCTCCTCCACCACCGGGAGTCATCATAGGTAGATCATATTCGTCTTCCATCGCCATCCATGCACGGTCGTGAATTTGGCATATGTAGGATTCCATCTTCCCTTTCCATTGGGAATAGTACAATCCGGTAAGAAGTGGAGGCCTTGTGCTAGAAGCACCTTCGTTGCCACCACCATTTCCACCGTTTCCACTCATAGTGTTTATGAATGAATGAAATGAATGCAAATGTATGAATGATCAAAAATCACACAAAATGCAAAACACACCAAAATAAGCAAGGATCACCTATGTATGTCTAGGAACCCGCTCTGATACCAATTGAAACTAATTATAGCACGGTGTGTATAAAACTATCTAGAGGGGGGGTGAATAGATTTTAAACTTATTACCCAATTTTTCGTGTTAAGTCAAAATTACGAAATTACCCCTAAATAGATAAAGTAAAAAATCAAGTATAAAATGCGGAAATTAAATAACACTTGATTTTTACGTAGAAACCCTCACGGGAAAAACCACGGGCTAGTAAGTAAGCCACAGTCGAACCTCGAATCCACTAAATGTGTAAAACGATTACAACCTAATCCTGGAAGTAATCACACACCTACTAATCCCGGTATGAGTGAACCTAGTCCAATTTGCTTGCGATCTAAGCAACCTAATCCCGGAAGCTACACACAAGACTTACTTTCTCAATGAAGAGAATAAGACCCTAAGTGAATATATGAATATCCAAATACAACATAGAACAAGGGAAACCCTATATACTTATCTAAGATGATGAATTTGCAATTAGAACAATCCTAGATATTAAAAACTAAATGACATGTCAAATAGTTTAGCTAATCAAGATTAAGCACAAAACCTAATTAGCTATCACAATACAACTTCTCAAACATACATCACACTAATCTCCAACTTGTATCCAAAATATATATAATAACATACAAGTAATTAATTGAGATTGCTTGTTAAGAAAAACACAAAATATGTAAGATATTAGTGAAAAGCTTACCAAGCAAAGTATAATGAAGAATCCATGCAAGATGACATCTAGAAGATTAAAGATGATGCTAGATGATGATTGATGATCATGAAAAAGTGTCTGAGTAATTAAAAATGAGTTCTTGGAATTTTTCTTCACTTTGAAAAATATCTTAAGTACAAAATCTGAATATGAACTCTCTTAATTGACCTAAAGTCAAAGTGGCATATATATAGGAGGCCAAACCAAACTGTGGTCGTTTTGATAAGTTTGTCTCAAATTTGCCTTGGACGCTGTACGTAGGGCGCTTTTGTACAATGCCTGTACAGCGCCCCTACTCTGTTCTCTTGGGAAAACAGAGGGGCACTGTACGTACAGCGCTTTGTACAACGCCTGTACAGCGACCGAATTAAATCGATCACGTCTGTACAGCGCTCGAAGGGGGCTATTCGTACAGCGCTTCTGTAGAGCGCTTTTGGGAGCGCCCAATGCAAAAATGCAATCCTAAGTCTAAGCATGACAAGGCAATTGGATATGCAAGATGCAATCAAACTAACATGCAAGAAGAGATGTTAATGAACATTAAAGCACACAAATAAGACACACAACATACAAGGATTAAACATATGCATGAGTTGTGAGTGTGTGCAACTATCTCTTCAAGAAAAGTAAGCACATAGAAATTTACCTTCGGTGCTTATTAACACGAGGTCTTCAAAGGGCTTCGAACAAAACTACCAACACCTAGACTACCCTTACAAAGAACCCCAACATGTGGTTTGTCCACGAAATGAGCCAATCAACAAATGGGAACCTTACATAATCCATTAGACTTTAATTAAAAAGCCCACATGTGAACCAAACCCATTCTTACTAAAAGAAACAAGCCCACATGCCTTTTATTAATATATTAATATAATTGATCAGCCCATTAAATAAATAATGTGCAAATTATTCTCTTAATATATTAAATACAATTCTAGATGGACCCATAAATCGGTCTGGTAGAATATATCAAGTGAACCATGCAAGTCCGTGTGGATTGGGGATCTTGGCAGGCTATCTAAATTTAAGCTTCAATAGACATAACCTAATCACAATCAACAAATGATTCACTTAGGTCCGATCTATTAATTTTAACTCATTCCACTAAAGAGCTAAAATTGAACTCTTAAATAAAGATAGAATAAGTAAATATTTCTCATTCGTACCCTAGACAATCTTATTGGAGATGGTGTATTCTCGTGAAGAATATCAGTAATCGCCAAGAGCTCATAGACTGCCTATAGCTTTCCAAGTTACCATATTTACTCATATGACCACATTTTGAACTTGGATATTTTGACTTGTCTAGAAGCCATGTTTCAATAGACTCTATCGAAAACTTAACGTTAAGATTCAATATTCAATACCTCAAAACATCCATATGATGATATTCTACTCTCATTTAATAAATGGAGCCACGATGTCCATATCTATAAATGAAGTCCTCTATCGATTAACAAATAAATATCACCAACTATCGAGGATAGACTATGCTATATAATCGTACTCATTGATAACTCAAATGATACCACTTGCAACCATAAGTCCATCATTTTTCTCAGGATTAAGATAGACTCTCTAATTGTCCTGATAATGAAAAGACTATTATCTATTGACGGTTCTAGATAAAGTATTTCATTGTGATCCAGTTCAATGCACCCAGTGCACTAGATTCTTTTGCTTGAAGACCTTCCGATGATTTCAGACTCATCATAACTCATTTGATCACACTCAAATGCTAGCAAAAGAATTCTACAACTTTAACAAGATAAAGGTGCCCAACCTTTAACTTAAGTTGTGAACATTATTCAAGACTAACTAAAGAATGGTGTCTACCTTATACATATCCAGATGTACGAACAATTCTTCTTTTCTCATAGTCTTTTGACATTATGATTATTTACTTTTGACAATTATAATATTCAATCTATAAATGCTATAAGATTTGTTTAAATCAGAAATCACTTTATTATATATGAAAAGATTGTCAAAAAAATAATTACACTCTTGCTATTGAGCATAATCCTAACATAAGCAACTAATCATTACAAATAAAAAGTGTTTTGCAATGGAATCAAGCCAACAAAGATCTAGGATCTTACAATCTCCCCCTTTGGCTATTCCATGGCAAAACCTCATCCTCACCATACATTGTTTCACTCCAAAAAACACAATGTTGATAGCATTCTCTCATCCTCACATTAAAAAGAGATCCCTAGACTAAAAGGTTTTCAAGTCTTCTTGAGTCTTCAAGAATCCCTTCTTTGATCTTCAAAGTACCTATGAGAGAAAATAACAAACCAAACAAAAGATCTTCTCTAAAGAAGAATGGTGAGTTATTAACCGAAAACAAATATAGAAGACATCCCTTATCTCATACAAAAATGCCTTATCTCATACAAAAATGCATTATCTCAAGTGAATAAAATGTTTTCATATTAAAGCATTCCCTTAGTTTCCCAATTCCCAAGGACCAACTGTTAGGATTATGCTCAATAGCAAGAGTGTAATGTTGTAATTAACAATCTTTTTCATATTAATAAAGAGATTTATGGTTTAACAAATCGTATAGCATTTATAGTTTATATTATAATTGTCAAAGTAAATAATCATAAGGTCTAAAGACTATGGGAAAAGAAGAATTGTTCGTACATCTGGATATGTATGTGGTAGACACAATTCTTTAGTTAGTCTTGAATAATGTTCACAACTTAAGTTAAAGGTTGGGCACCTTTATCTTGATAAAGTTGTAGAATTCTTTTGTTAGCATTTGAGTGGGATCAAATGAGATATGATGAGTCTAAAATCATCGGAGTGTCTTCGAGCAAAAGGATCTAGTGCACTGGGTGCATTGAACTGGATCACAATGAAAAGCTTTATCTAGAACCGTCAGTAGATAATAGTCTTTTCATTATTAGGACAATCGAGAGTCTATCTTAATCCTGAGATAAATGATGGACTTATGGTTGCAAGTGATATCATTTGAGTTATCAATGAGTACGATTATATCGCATAGTCTATCCTCGATAGTTTGGTGATATTCATTTGTTAATCGATAGAGGACTTCATTTATAGATATGGACATCGTGGCTCCATTTAACTAAATGAGAGTATAATATCATCATATGGATGTTTTGAGGTAATTGGATATTAAATCTCAACGTTGAGTTTTCGATAGTGTCTATTGAAAACATGGCTTCTGGACAAGTCAAAATATCCAAGTTCAAAACATGGTCATATGAGTAAATATGGTAACTTGGAGAGTTATAGGCGGTCTATGAACTCTTGGCGATTACTGATATTAATCACGAGGATACACTATCTCCAATATGATTGTCTAGGGTATGAATGAGGAGCATCTTCCTTTTCTATCTTTATTTAAGAGTTCAGTTTTAGCTCTTTAGTGGAATGAGTTAAAATTAATGGATCGGACCTAAGTGAATCATTTGTTGATTGTGATTAGGTTATGTCTATTGAAGCTTAAATTTAGATGGCCTGCCAAGATCCCCAATCCACACGGACTTGCATGGATCACTTGATATATTCTACCGGACCAATTTAAGGGTCCATCTAGAATTGCATTTAATATATTAAGAATATAATTTGCACATTTAAGTAATGGGCTGCTCAATTATATTAATATATTAATGAAAGACATGTGGGCTTGTTTCTTTTAGTAAGAATGGGTCTGGTTCACATGTGGGCTTTTTATTTAAAGTCCAATGGATTAAATGAAATAAGAAAATAATATTAGGCCCAATCTTATACAAGTGGGGTGGCAAGGTTAATGTTTTAACCTAAAATATTATTTTGTTTCATTTGTTTTAATTAAATAAGAATTAATTAATTTATTGATTAATTGTTTAATTAAAGAAACAAATCTTTCCTAAAAGTAAAAGACTTGTTTGATAAGGAAATAAATAAATTAGTTTTATTTATTTAATCAAATAAGGAGTCTTTTTATTTAGTCAAAATAAAAGAATAAAAATTAATGAGTTGGATTAGGGTTTGAAGTCTTAAAAGACATGTGTATTTGGGTGCAACACAACTCCTCTTTTGTAGAGGAAAATTGCGGCAACCCTAGTAGTATCACATGAAGAATTCGGCCACCCTAAAGGAAAGAAGGAAGAAAATTTGGCCACCTATATAAGTGCTCTTATAGATTTCGGCCAACACAAGGCTTGGTGCTTGAGATTTTATTTTTCTTCTTCTTCTTAATTCATAGAGAGTTTTTATTCTAAAAAGACAAAAAGGAGTGTTAGATTATTCTTTGATAGTATACTATTGCTTAATCATCAATAAGCTTGTGTATACGATATCGATCTAGGTTCACGCGAGTTTCGATCATTAGATTGAGAACTCAAAAGTGACCGGAATAATCTTAGACATTCTTTTGATTGTTTTGTGACTAACAAAGAAAAGAAAAGTTTTGTTTGGTCCATTCACAGGTTTGCAATTCAAAGAAAAGGGAGACCACGCTCCTAGGTGATCCACGTTCGTGCTCGGATTGAAGGTCTTGCGGATTACCATCGACGTAAGTCAATCGGATCACGCAACAAAAGGTAATCTACTTTTTGTTAATGTATATGCATGTTTATTGATTAAAAGGGTTTAAGGTTCATAAAGGAAAAAATTTTTAAAAGTCACTAAATCATATTTTTAGTATCGCTTCCGCTGCGTGTACCACTTTTGTTAATTTTTCCCTACACCAACCATCCTTAACATTATCAAGAAAGAATTCTTTCTCCCCCTTAAGACAAGAATTCTCCCCTTTAAGACAAAGTCACAATTAAGCATAAAGAGGAATATGATTCATACAATTGGAACATTTCTCCACACATGGTGAGAGGTATACATTTTTCTCCCTTATATTAAACATGGATTCCCCCATATCAAACATGGTGAGGTATACAATTTCTCCCCCTTTTTGTCAAGGAATAGACAAAGGACACAAGAGATAAAGAGAGAGATATTAAGCAAATAAATCGTATAGACAGCGAAGTTGAATAAACTAAGCTCCCCCTAAACATATGCTCCACATATTATCATCAAGTAGATTTGTTCACAAGGGACTTCACACATTCACACAATCAAGCAATAAGAGAAAATATTTCATTACTTTTCAAAGTCCAAGAGAGAACCATAGATTTTCATTAATCTCTCAAAAATATTCTCACATTGCTAATGAATCGAGCACATAAGCAAAATGTGTGTGTGTGTGTGTGAATGATTCTCACATATATAGAAGGAGTAATTGTGATATCAACATGCAAACTCTATCCACACCTATCCATATAAAGCATTTCCAAAAATAGGTCAAACCGATATTCATCCGGATTTTTGCTTTTAAAAAGAATAGATATCAACATATGAGCATGTGTGTGCATGTGGATGTGGCTCGTTTTCCCGTTTCTGTTTGTCAACCCAAGCTTTTTCACAATTCTTAACTATACACCATAAGCCTTTTTTATTTTTCATTTCTTTTAGGATTAGAATCAAAGATTTATTTATTTATTTATTTATTTATTTTATGATCCATTTCAACACTTCTTTGATTTTTCTAACAAAAACATATACTCCTCATGGTGGCTTTCACTCATCACAATGGCGTAGCCCTTTCCTACATTGGGCGGCTGCACA
Organism: Acer saccharum; assembly: GCA_030490815.1. Taxonomy (NCBI): domain Eukaryota; kingdom Viridiplantae; phylum Streptophyta; class Magnoliopsida; order Sapindales; family Sapindaceae; genus Acer; species Acer saccharum. Next base: position 23,732,787 of record CM059869.1, on the reverse strand, counting down.
ACCAAGGTGTGTATCCCTTTCCATGAGGGTGCTCGTTGATTACTATGTAGTGCCGAAGCAAAATGGATACATACCATAGGTCATCTATCATGTACTTAGCAGTAAACTTCTAGATGCATCCATTATCTACACATTTTCAATCACATATATTCAAAACTAAAACATATAAGAGAAACATTAGTGCACTTTTCAAAAAATAAATTTTCAAGCTCAAGTGCATGATCTAAAAACAATAAGAGTTATTTATTTAAGATCATTACTTCTCAAGTGAGTAACTCTCAAAGAAATTGATATTCAAATAAAGTTTTGATCATCAAGCCACTCACAATCACACATAAACAATAATCAACACAAATCATGCCAATGGATCTTAGAAGGGTTTTTAAACCTCTTTTTGTCCAAGGACTTAGTAAACAAATCCGCAAGTTGATTTTTAGTAGGCATATGCTCTAGAGAAACAATAGAATGTTCAACATGTTCTCTAATGAAATGATGCCTAATATCTATGTGCAATGATATCATGCATACATAGAGTTAAAAACGATGAACTAGAAAGCAAGCTTTTAGAATAGAGAAATACCTTAGCAAGCTTTTTCACCAATGAAAAGTCTCCGCTCTTTTTATGAGCTTTCTTGGCTTGTTTGTCCTCATGACAACAAGTTGTTGGTGTGTCATTCCAAGAAAATAAAGACCGAACACTTTCAACTCAAACAAACACATGAAAATGACTTTCTCTAAAAGTCTTAACAAAAAATTTTCACCAATAGATTTCAAAATCCAACTTCTTTAAAGTTAATCAACAAATTTTGGTTATCATAGTGATTATGAGAATATTAAGTTCATGAATTGATTAGAGACACCAAGTTTGAATACTAGACCTAGCACATTACAAATAGCTTAGTCAAGCATCAAACTTAAACCTCTTATCAAACAAGAACAAAAATATTCTTATATGTGCTACTCAATCAAGTATGAGAGCACTCACCTTTGACCATATTGGTCTTAGGTGAACCAACACAAACAGCATCATGATCATTACGCATGGCAATATGAAATCTAGAAGATAAATCATCAACTATCTTCTTCATGAAAATATCACTCATATTAAACTCATCATTGTTACCACGCACAAATATTTCATCAAGACTCTTCAAATGATCATGGTTAACACTCTTCTTAACCAACTTCTTCTCAACATTCATCTTATCATGATTATTATTAACATGCATGTCATTCTTTTCAATCCAAATTTTCTTGATAGGTTTTGAAAATAAATATAAACGTGTCCTAAAGTAATCTAGAGGGGGGGTGAATAGATTTTAAACATTTTTACCCAATTTTTCGATATTAGTCCAATTACGAAAAAGCCCCAAACAAGTCAATATACAAAAATAAGCATACAAGTGCGGAAATTAAAGGACACACAATTTTTACGTGGAAACCCACACGGGGAAAAACCACGGGCTGTTATGTGCGCCACACGAGAACCTCGAATCCACTATTTGCAAATACGATTACAAATTAGGTTGACCACATCACACCTAAATTTACTAATCCGTCTTTGCTACCCTCGGGCCTTTAATAGTGACTCTAGTTCCTTGCTTGCAAACTACCTAAGAGGTAAATACAAGACTTGTCTCTAAAGTGAAGAGATAGCACAACCTAAGGTGAATATGTGAAATACTCAAGAAGCTAAAAATGCAAGGTTAGACATTTAAGCTTATCTAGGCATGGATGAACATGTTAGACATTCCTAGATATCATATTACTAGATGACATGCATAAATCAACACCAAGTAAGCAACCAAAGACCTATATGCATCATCTATCACAAAAACAACTCACAAACCACAATAAAACTATCTTGAAGCTAAGTCAAGTCATAAAGATGCAATCTTGAATCAATTCAAGTCATAAAAGAGCTATCTTGTAAAGCAAGAACATGTAGATATGAGAATGATGTTCTAGATACAAGTCATGTGAGCAAAACTAAAAACCCTAAATGAAATCAACCTAGAATCATACTAGATGATGAATGAAAGATGCAAGATGAAGGGTTTTTGTGATTTTGAAGCTTAAAGGTGAAGTCTTGATACCTTGGAGATGAAGATGCTCAAGAGGCTCTCAAAAGTGTAATTTTTGGTGTTCTAAACGAGCCAAGGCAAACAAGACATATATATATTAGATCCAAGTGAAGTGAGGTCGTTTTGGCAAAAAACCTTTCAGCTTCTCGCTGACTCACTGCCGCGGTTGAAGAACCGCGGCAGATATACCGCGGCAAAGGTCAAAAAATTACTGTGGCTCGACTGCCGCGGTTCCACCACCGTGGCAACATAACAGCGGCAAGCAAAAATATTGCTGTCGCTCAACTGCCGCGGTTGGGCCATCGCGGCAGGTGCACAGCGGCAGAGACAGGAAAATCTCTGTCGCTTGCATGCCGCGGTTGGGCCACCGCGGCACCATAACCACGGCAGAGAAGGACTTGGCCTTCTCAGCAGCTCCTCACAAAGAACCAATAAGCAAACGTGCAAGTGTGTGAGGTGACAACATGCATTCTTATGCAAAACAAGTTATGGCAAATAATAGGCTAGATGCAATCAATAAGCATGCAAGAGGAAAGCTTAAATAATCAAAGATGCACACAAAGAATACACACACAAACATACAAGTAAGAATTATGCAGGTGTTGTGTGTGTGTGCAACTACATCTCTTCAAATTAGAGTTAAGTCAAGAAATCTACCTTCCTTGAAGCTCTTGATTCCACAATGAGGTTTTCTTCCATTCTAAGCTACCCTTACATATAGACCCCCATTGTGATTTTGCCAACGAAATACGCCAATCAAAAGTGAGGCATTTACAATCTCCCCCTTTGGCTATTTCGTGACAAAATCACCACTCACATAGCATCCTCACAAAAAAAAATTGGTCAACAAAAATTTTCTACATTACAATTAAGCTCCTAGTCTAAGTCTTGAACATCTTCAAGTCAATTCCAAGCTTGTAGAACAAACCAACCTACACACAATCAACAAGAAATATTCCTTCCAAGGACAGGTGTGTGAGAGATGCTAATGACATGTAATGCAATGCAACTCCCCCTCAATGCAATCATCTCCCAACTCCCCCTAAATGCAATGCCTAGAGGCACAAATTCTCCCCAAAATTCTCCCCAAACCTTACTCCCCCTTTTTGTCATGAGATAGGCAAAGGGAGTCTCCCCGAATAGGTAAGCATTAACAAGGAGAGCTCGTAGCACAAGCACATATGCACAATCATATAAGCAAATTTATGCACCTCAATTAAGTAAGAGAGATTCAAGGAGTTTTATTTAAAAAAAATGTGTGACAATGATGCTTTGCATGCAAGACATGTTGCATCTAGGACCAAAACAATGGTATTTGGCAAAGCAAACAACAAAGGTTTCCAATAGAATTCAAACCAATTTCACCCTTTGTCATGGAAAAAGCAAGGATATAGAATTTTAGCATTTCACAAAAAAAAGGAGCAACTATATCCAACTTTATAGGCAAAACAAGACATGAGCGACTTTGCGCCCTATTTGATTTTTCCGGGTGAGATACCCGTATGATAGTAGCCTTGTTCTACAAATAAAGAAAGAGAGACTTATTGAAATAAGACTCAATATTGCTTTTGCACACATATTTGCATTTAACATTTGCAACCAAACAGTTCACAATTTCATCTCATACTTTTCAACTTAAGCATGTCATTAAAAGGAAACATCATGTCATGGAGATCAATTAAAGGTCATTCAAAAAGTACTTCCAAAGTACATCTCCTATTCCAAAAAAGCATGTTTGAGCATAAATATGACATGGATTGCAAGCAAGGCAATGTAGCACACTTATTACGAAAAATACATATAAGTATGTACAACCAATCATCTCAAGCAATTAACTAAGAGGCATAAAATGTATCAATTTGGCACAATGCATGATCATGCAACTTTGCTCTCTTTGCTTGAGCTCCCCATATGGGGTCAAGACACACCAAATCAACCCAATTGACAAATCCCAATAGACTTGCTAAGGTTCCCAAATCTAATGGTGTCTAAGGGCTTTGTGAACAAATCCGCTAGTTGGTCATTTGTTCCCACATGCTCCAATGCAATGGTTTTGCTCTCAACTAGCTCTCTTATGAAATGGTGTCTTATGTCAATGTGCTTTGTCCTAGAATGTTGGACGGGATTCTTAGAAATGTTAATGGCACTCATATTATCACAAAATAAAGTAAGAGTACCTTGCTCCAAGCCATAATCGGCTAGCATTTGTTTCATCCACATCAATTGAGTACAAGCACTACCGGCGGCAATATATTCCGCCTCGGCCGTGGATAGGGAAATTGAGTTTTGCTTCTTGCAAAACCAAGAAACCAAATTGTTCCCAAGGAAGAAGCAACCGCCCGATGTACTCTTCCTATCATCACAATTTCCCGCCCAATCGGCATCACTAAATCCAACAAGACTTGGATTAGTGTCAAAGGAGTACCATATCCCATGATTTGAGGTACCATTCACAAACCGAATGATCCTCTTCACCGCCACAAGGTGAGACTCTTTGGGATTAGCTTGGTACCTAGCACAAACACCCACACTAAAACAAATATCGGGCCTACTTGCGGTCAAGTAAAGCAAGCTACCTATCATGCCACGATATAGACTTTGTTCCACATCCTTTCCACTAGCATCTTTGCTAAGTTTCAAGGTGGTGCTCATGGGTGTGTCACAATGTTTGGCATTCTCAAGGCCAAACTTTTTCACTAGGCTCTTAGCATACTTAGCTTGGGATATGAAGATCCCATCATGCATTTGCTTGATTTGCAAGCCTAGGAAATAATTTAGCTCACCAACCATGCTCATTTCAAACTCATGAGACATGACATCAACAAATTGTCTAACTTTGGATTGGTTGGTGGAACCAAATACAATGTCATCAACATAAATTTGAGCTATGAATAGCTCATCTTTAGTGCACTTGATGAACAAGGTCTTGTCAACACTACCTCTAGAGTAGCCATTGTCAACAAGATAAAGAGTGAGGCGCTCATACCAAGCCCTCGGTGCTTGTTTCAACCCATATAGAGCCTTCTTGAGGCGATAGACATGAGAGGGGTGGTGTGGATCCACAAACCCCTTGGGTTGTTCAACAAACACTTCCTCATGCAATAAGCCATTGAGGAAGGCACTCTTGACATCCATTTGGTGTAACTTGAACTTGTACACACAAGAAATGGATAAGAGAAGCCTTATGGACTCAAGACGGGCAACGGGAGCAAAAGTCTCCTCAAAGTCAATACCCTCAATTTGAGAGTACCCTTGTGCAACAAGCCTTGCCTTGTTTCGCACAATGTTGCCATCCTCATCGGATTTGTTCCTAAACACCCATTTAGTGCCTATGACATTAGTGTTTCTAGGTCTAGGAACAAGAGTCCAAACCTCATTTCTCTCAAATTGGTTTAGCTCTTCTTGCATGGCAAGAACCCAAAACTCATCTTCCAAGGCTTCATCAACCTTTTTGGGTTCTATTTGAGAGGTATAACAAGTGTAGCTAATTTGATTAGCTATTTGATGCCTAGTCCTAACACCCTCTCTAACATCTCCAATGATATCATCCTTATCATGGAGCTTTCTAACCCAAGGAGCGGGTTCATTTGAGTCCAAAGGAGGAACTCTATTAAGAGGCAAATCATCCTCTTCATCTTGGTTTGACTTCACACCACTTGAAGTCTCACCACTTTCCTTCAAAGAAAGGTCATTCAACTCACAAACATCCTCCTCATGGTCATCATGTTTGGGCCTACAATCATCAAAGACAACATTTGATGATTCCATAACACTTTGAGTCTTTAGATTAAAAACTCTATAGGCCTTGCTATTAAGTGCATATCCAATGAAAATACCCTCATCACTCTTGGCATCAAACTTGCCAAGTTGATCCCGGTCATTTAGTATATAGCACTTACTCCCAAAGATGTGGAAATAGCTCACATTGGGTTTTCTACCCTTCCATAACTCATAGGATGTTTGTTTAGTCCCGGGCCTAAGGAAAACTCTATTCCCTATGTAGCAAGCCGTATTGATGGCTTCGGCCCAAAGATTTCTAGGGACTTTGTTGCTAAGCAACATCACACGGGCCATCTCTTGGAGGACTCTATTCTTCCTCTCAACAACACCATTTTGTTGAGGAGTCCTAGGGGCCGAAAATTCATGGGAAATGCCTAGGCTATTGCAAAAGTTTTCAAACTTAGCATTTTCAAATTCTTTCCCATGATCACTTCTAATTTTCTTAATGCTTTTAATGTGAGAAGTTTTCTCATTTTGAATTTTGACACAAAGCATTTTAAATTTCTCAAAGGCTTCGGACTTTTCTCTAAGGAAATAAGTCCATGTAAACCTAGAGAAGTCATCAACAACAACAAGAATGTACCTTCTACCACCTAAACTTTCGGTTTGAATGGGACCCATAAGGTCCATATGGATGAGCTCCAATGGCTCTTTGGTGGAGAGGTATTTTCCTTTCTTGTGCACACTTTTAGTTTGCTTTCCTTGTTGACAAGGTCCACAAACTCCCTCAACCTTTTTCCCAAACTTGGGAAGGCCCCTAACAACATTCAACCTATCAAGGACTTTCAAGTCCCTATAGTTCATGTGGCCAAGTCTTTGGTGCCACACCTCAATTTGCTCACTAGTAGACAAGTTACAAGAGATGAGATTAGACTCAAGACAATAACAATTGTCACTTGATCTCTTGCCTTTCAACAAAACTTGCCCATTTTCCTTGAGAATAGAGCAATCAATTTTTCCAAACATAACCGAAAGCCCTTCATCACTTAAGTGTGATATACTAATGAGATTGGCTTGCAAGCCATCAACATAGAGAGCATTGGGCAAGGAGGGTAAACCGGGAATAGATATATTACCTTTCCCTATGACTTTTTTCTTAGATCCATCACCAAAGGTGACATACCCACCATCCTCCATCACAAGAGATTCAAAGAAACTCTTGTTTCCGGTCATGTGCCTAGAACACCCACTATCAAGGTACCAAGTGTTAGAGGCATTTGCTTTTAGGGCAACTTGGGCCACATAGCAATAATAGTCATCATGTCTACTCATCCTAGGTGAAACATGGTCATTCCTAGGAGCCATTGGTCCATTAGCTCTAAAATTCCTAGGTGCATGCATTGTGGCTCTTCTAAGCATATTTTTCTCAATCATACTTTCTCTTCTACACAATTTAATATACTTAAGACAATTAGGCCTAATGTGGCCTTCAATTCCACAAAAATGGCAAGTAGGAGTGAAGTAGGAATTCATACCATAGCCTTGAGCAAACATTTGTGGCCTCCTTCTATTTTGAGTTGCCATTGGATGTTGAGGCAACTCTCTCCTTTGTGATTGAGCTAAGTTGGCATGTCTTCTAGGTTGAGCATGAAAGACCCCATGTTGAGCTTGTGGGATCCTTTGTTGTGGAGGTCTTGGTTGAGGAGGTCTTGGTTGTGGAGCTCTAGGTTGAGGAGGTCTTGGTTGTGGAGCTCTAGCTTGTGGTGGAGCTCTTGTTGGAATCCTTGCTTGTGCTTGCTTGGAGGATTCACCAACTTCAACCCACTTGGTTGATTGTTGAGGGGTTTGAGCATTATCAACCTCCTTGCTCTTGACAAAAGTTGTCTTCTTCAAGGATGTGGCTTCCATTTCTTCCACATATCCTAACCCCTTCTTGTCACTAGGACTCTTCCCACAAGATAGCATCTTGTCAAGCTTCTCGGTTCCGGAAGTCATCTTAGCAATCAACTCTTTTGCTTCCATGAGCTCTTTCCTCAAGCTTTGTTCACTTTTCTTGACCAAGACTAACTCCATCTTCAACCCTTCTTCTATCTCTTTTGCCTTACTCATTTCCTTGCTCAAATGAGTCACTTTGGATGTCAACTCAAGCTTCTCCCCTTTCAACTTTTGTATCTCCTTTTTCTTCTTCAATCTTGAGTTCTCAAAGAATCTCATGAAGTCATCATAGTCCATCTCTTCATCAAACTCAAAATTTGACGTTGAGGAGTTACTCCCACCATTTGAGTCATTTTCATCTACTTCTTCTTGCTTGTCCTCTTCCTCTTCTTTATCACTCATAACTTCATTGCTAATGTGAGAGGATGAGAAAGCAATGAAGTTGGCCACTTGGTCTTCCTCATCATCCGAAGACTTGTCTTCATCTTCTAGGTCATCACTATCACTCCAAGTAACCGCCATGGCTCTTCCTTTCTTCTTTTTCAAATTAGCACACTCCGGAGCAATGTGTCCAAACCCACTACACTCATAGCATTGGACACCCTTCTTGTGGTCCTTCTCTTGAGCTTGCTCCACTTTCTTGAAAGGAGCCTTCTTCTTTGCAAACTTTCCCTTGGAGCCAAACCCTCTCTTCTCAAATCTCATAAATTGCTTGAACTTCTTTGCCATTAAAGCAATTTCTTCATCCGAGTCTTCTTCATCCTTCTCAACCTTGACACTCTTCAGGGCAAGACTCTTTTGCTTCTTTGGAGGTGTAGTTGTAGGACCTTTCCTAGATTCATAGGCCAAAAGCCTTCCAATAACTTCACTTGGCTTCATTCTTGAGTAGTCACTATTTTCCTCCAATGCCGTCACTTTGGATTCAAACCTCTCGGGAAGTGACCTCATGATCTTTTGCTTGATTCTTCTATCCGAGTAGGGATCACCAAGTTGGTGACTTTGGTTCACTATATCCATGAGCTTCACTTGGAAGTCATTGAAGCACTCATCATCCTCCATCCTTAAGGTCTCAAATTGCGTTTGGAGAACTTGGAGCTTGGAATCCTTAACCACATCGGTTCCTTCATGAGCCGTCTCTAATATGTCCCAAGCTTCCTTTGCTATCCTTGTAGTTTGAATGAGCTTGTATTGGTTGTCATCCATGGCACATAGGATTGCATGCATGGCTTTGTTGTTCCATTTTGAAGCCTCAAATTCTTGTGGAGTCCATTGTGCCTTCGGCTTGAGGACTTCCTCTCCACCTCCCGTAGGAGTCATCATAGGTGGCGTGTACCCATCTTCAATCGCCATCCATGCCCGGTCATGAATTTGACTCACATAGGCTTCCATTTTACCCTTCCATGAGGCGTAATTGACCCCGGTGAGCAAAGGGGGTCTTGTGCTAGAGGCACCCTCACCTCCCATTCCATTTCCACTCATTGTGTTTGGGTTTGAATGAAGTGAATGCACACAAACAAGCTAAGCACACACAACAAATCAAACAAATGCAAGAGATTCTAACAAGAGCAAGGGATCTCCTAATTATGTTAAGGAACCCGCTCTGATACCAATTGAAAATAAATATAAACGTGTCCTAAAGTAATCTAGAGGGGGGCTGAATAGATTTTAAACATTTTTACCCAATTTTTCGATATTAGTCCAATTACGAAAAAGCCCCAAACAAGTCAATATACAAAAATAAGCATACAAGTGCGGAAATTAAAGGACACACAATTTTTACGTGGAAACCCACACGGGGAAAAACCACGGGCTGTTATGTGCGCCACACGAGAACCTCGAATCCACTATTTGCAAATACGATTACAAATTAGGTTGACCACATCACACCTAAATTTACTAATCCGTCTTTGCTACCCTCGGGCCTTTAATAGTGACTCTAGTTCCTTGCTTGCAAACTACCTAAGAGGTAAATACAAGACTTGTCTCTAAAGTGAAGAGATAGCACAACCTAAGGTGAATATGTGAAATACTCAAGAAGCTAAAAATGCAAGGTTAGACATTTAAGCTTATCTAGGCATGGATGAACATGTTAGACATTCCTAGATATCATATTACTAGATGACATGCATAAATCAACACCAAGTAAGCAACCAAAGACCTATATGCATCATCTATCACAAAACAACTCACAAACCACAATAAAACTATCTTGAAGCTAAGTCAAGTCATAAAGATGCAATCTTGAATCAATTCAAGTCATAAAAGAGCTATCTTGTAAAGCAAGAACATGTAGATATGAGAATGATGTTCTAGATACAAGTCATGTGAGCAAAACTAAAAACCCTAAATGAAATCAACCTAGAATCATACTAGATGATGAATGAAAGATGCAAGATGAAGGGTTTTTGTGATTTTGAAGCTTAAAGGTGAAGTCTTGATACCTTGGAGATGAAGATGCTCAAGAGGCTCTCAAAAGTGTAATTTTTGGTGTTCTAAACGAGCCAAGGCAAACAAGACATATATATATTAGATCCAAGTGAAGTGAGGTCGTTTTGGCAAAAAACCTTTCAGCTTCTCGCTGACTCACTGCCGCGGTTGAAGAACCGCGGCAGATATACCGCGGCAAAGGTCAAAAAATTACTATGGCTCGACTGCCGCGGTTCCACCACCGCGGCAACATAACAGCGGCAAGCAAAAATATTGCTGTCGCTCAACTGCCGCGGTTGGGCCACCGCGGCTGGTGCACAGTGGCAGAGACAGGAAAATCTCTGTCGCTTGCATGCCGCGGTTGGGCCACCGCGGCACCATAACCGCGGCAGAGAAGGACTTGGCCTTCTCAGCAGCTCCTCACAAAGAACCAATAAGCAAACGTGCAAGTGTGTGAGGTGACAACATGCATTCTTATGCAAAACAAGTTATGGCAAATAATAGGCTAGATGCAATTAATAAGCATGCAAGAGGAAAGCTTAAATAATCAAAGATGCACACAAAGAATACACACACAAACATACAAGTAAGAATTATGCAGGTGTTGTGTGTGTGTGCAACTACATCTCTTCAAATTAGAGTTAAGTCAAGAAATCTACCTTCCTTGAAGCTCTTGATTCCACAATGAGGTTTTCTTCCATTCTAAGCTACCCTTACATATAGACCCCCATTGTGATTTTGCCAACGAAATACGCCAATCAAAAGTGAGGCATTTACAGGTTTCTTCACATGAATATGATCAATATGCACATTTCTCAAAGTATCAAAGCTATTACCATGTTTAGAAACTTTCAAAGAAGATTTATCTATTTCGCAATCATGCACATTATTCTTTTGAACCCAAACTTTCTTTGTTGATTTTTTTTTTTCATTAACAAGTTCATCATGCATAGTCTCTAATGCACTAACATGTTTAGAAACAACCAAAGGAAGTCTTTTCATCTCACTATCATGCATCTCATTCCCTAGTTCGCATTGTCTAATATACTTGTAGCATTTAAGTTTGATATGCCCTACAAAATTGCAAAAATGACAAACCGGGATAAACTTAGAGATGTTATGTCTAGCTCTAGACTTAAACTCATGCTTAGGAGAATGATTAGGTAACATTTTCACATTTTTATCATGTTTCACATTTCCTAGTTTGCATTGCCTAATATATTCATAACATTTAGGCCTAATGTGACTAACCACATTACAATAATGACAAACCGGTATGAATTTAGAAAAGTTACCTTTTGGGTGTGCATGCTTTGGTTGAGAAGATGGTTGAGAAGTTCCATTGCTTTTCTTGTTTTTGTCTTTGATGTTGGAAGGAATGGTAGTTGAGTCTTTCTTCTCCTTGGAATTTCTTAACTTGTTCTTGGTTGTAGGATTCTTTTTAACTTCTTCTACATAACCCAAGCCACTCATATCTCCATGATGCTTTCCAAGTTTTATTACTTCATCAAGCTTAATGGCTCCAATTTTCATGTCATTAATAGACTCTTTGAGAGCTTTGACTTCATCTTTAAGCTCACACTCCTTTATCTTCATGATACTCAAAGTGTTCTCCTTTTGCTTAATCTCTCCTTCCATGGTAAACAACTTCATAGTAAAGTCTCCTTTTAGATCATCTAGCTCTTGAGCACTTTCTTCCACCTTTGAGACATATTTTTCAATGGTCTTTTCATGCTCCTTGATGACTTCACTTTGCTTGCTCATCTTCTCCAAAGACATCTTCTTTTCATTGACGAGAGCTTTAAAGATCACCACTAAATTGGCATTGATCAACTTCAACTTGTTGTTCTCTTCATTCTTTTGTTGAAAGATTTTGTCATTGAAGCTTATATAATCTTGATTTGAGGAGGCTTAAAACTCTTATTGATTGGAGGAGATTTCACTATCTTCACTACTCGAAGAGTATTCACTTTCCTTATTACTTGAGGAGTCTTCACTACTATCCTTAAATCTTCCTTCATATATAGCCAGGTAAGCAATATAATTGCTAGTATATTCTCGTTCATTCGAGGACTCCTCTTCCTCTTCTTTATCACTCACACTCACATCACTTTAAGAAGCCGCCATTGCTAAGCCTTTCTTAGACTCTCTTTTCTCATTAGCACGCTTGGTAGAGATAAATCCAATCCCTTTGCATTCATGGCATCGAATTAACTTCTTCATAGATTTATCCTTGCAATCTATCACTTCTTTTGGAGTGATCTTCTTCTTGACTTCCTCTCTCTTAGAATATATTTTCTTTAGAAATTTCTTGAAAGTTCTCACCATATTAGCCACATCATCTTCACTCTTCTCATTGGTTACCTTGAGTGCTATTCCCTTACCCTCAATCTTCAGCTTGAACCCAAGCTCATAAGTTTGTAGAGACCCAAGAAGCTCATCAACCCTCATAAGATCGACATTCTTGCTTTCTTCAATTGCGGTCACCTTTGTATTAAATCTCTTAGGCAAGGATCTCAAGATCTTCAAATTAATTCTCTCTTATGGATATAGCTCTCCAAAAGTTTGACTTTGGTTGGTGATATTCAAGAGTCTAGTTTGGAAGTCTACTAACTTCTCATCCTCATTCATAACAAGACTTTCAAATTGAGAAGTAAGCATTTGTACTCTAGACCTTCGAACCGCTAACGTACCCTCATTGGTAGTTTGCAAAGTATCCCATGCTTCCTTTGCCGATTCAAGGTTTTGGATGTAGATAAATTGAGTACTATCTACACTTCCAAAAATAGCATTCACCGCTCGATGATGCCATTTAGCATTATCAAAATCAATGGCCGTCCATTCGGCTCTAGGCTTCGCAATCATAGTGCCATCTTCAATCCTTTTGGTAGGCAACTCATAACCTTCCTCAACACTCATCCATACTTTTTCATTAATGGATCTAATGTAAGCTCTCATCCTAATTTTCCAAAAGGAGTAGTTACCACTGATAATAGTGGAGGTCTACCACTAGAAGCGCCTTCCAGCATCAAATCACCCATAGCTACAAAAATGAACAAAAAAAAAAAAAAAAAAAAAAACACAACAAAAAAAAACACAAACACTATAATATGGATCTATCTAATTACTTCTAGACACCCGTTCTGATACCAATTGAAATTCCCTTAAGCAATATAGTGTAATATATACCTAGAGGGGGGTGAATAGGTATATGCCCAAATTCTTCCAATATACAAAAAATATGCGGAATACAACAATTAAAAGCACACTTGATGAATCTTAACAATTGAATTGATTTAACCAACACATGTGAAAATTAATATACAAGTAATGCAATCAATACAAACATATGGAAGATAAAGAAACATAAAAACGAAACTTGACACAAGTATTTTTCCGTGGTAAAACCTCAAAGGGGAAACATCCACAGGTTGATACCACAACCACCGGCAAAGCAATCCACTATGTGAAAAAGGACTTACACACTCAAGCTATCAACACATGATATCCGCTCAAGCTATCAACTCCTAATCTACCCTTGGGCCTAGTGAACTATCAAGCCTACTTTCTATCCAAGACGCTCACGTCTCTAGGAAGATTTCTTTCTTGACTATCCGAGTCGTCCTGACTCTAATCAAGATTTCTTGCTTGGCTATCCGGAACACTTTCCTAGCCAAGACTTCTTGCTCAAGACAAAACTTCACTCACTTTGCAAAAAACTTCAACCTTTCATAAGGCAATGATCTAAGTGATACAAATGATGCAAACACAAGCAAGTAGAGCAAGTAGATCAAACACACTCTATGAAGAATTAGATTTGCACAAATCAAGCTCACAAGGAAATGTATCTAATTCTTATGAACATGTGATTAGAGATATAGATTAGACATTCAAAATCATTCACAAAAATATCTAGAAACCTAAACATGTCAATCAAAGCTAGAGTAACAAGTTTTCAATAGTAATCACAAAACTAGCTTTGAAATCAAGTGAACAAGTTAATGTAGGGAAAAAAACACGGTGCACGCAGCGGAAGCGAGACTAAAATCGAGTTTAGTATAGTTTAAATTTTTTCCATAATTTGAACCTTAACCCTCTAATTAATTAACATATAATACTAAATATATCATACCTTTGTCGCGTGATCCGATTGACATTGCATCGATGATAATCCGCAAGATCTTCCAATCCAATCACGAACGTGAATCACCTAGGAGCGTGGTCTTCCTTCACTTTGAATTGTGTACGTGAACCTTATTCGAAATTGTGCACAAAACCTTTTGATGTAAAAGTAACTAGTGCACTATCGAAATAAGAACAAACTTTTCTCTCTATTCCTCTTGGCCGAAAATCACACTAGTCTAAGAGTTGGATTCTATTTTTCTCTAGCAAAAGAAAAAACTCTCAAGTCCAAGACCTTAGGGTTTGCCAAAATCCTCTTGCCCAATTAATATGATATTAGCCTAATTCTATATAAAGAATATATAAATCATCACCGAAAGTCCCATTCCAAATAATATATATATATATCAATTTATATATTACGAATTCTGCATCCTATATATATACACGATTCTGCATGCCCCATATATATATACATATAAGTCAATATATATCTATACCACGGCATGCCACATATAAATTATATAAGTCAATATATATATATCCAATACTGTATGCTTTTTAAATATATATATATATATATCTATATATATTCCGGTTAATTGCCATATATATTTTATATATATCTATATATTGAGGCCGAAATCCTTTACCATGTAGGATTTGTGTCTTTTGATTTAAATCCTAACCCTAGGTAGATTTCCTTAAAATTCCAAATCCTAATCCAACTCTATAGTGTTTAATCCTATTATGACTATATAAAAGACTTCCTTATTTGACTAGATAAATAAATTCCTTATTTATCTACTTACCAAATAAAGTCTTTTATATTTATTATACTACCACAATAGTATACTACTAAGAAACATATTTCCTAATCAGAAAAAGATTTTGATTCTTAATTAAATGATTAACTAATAAATTAATTAATTTCCATTTAATCAATCAATAAAATAAAATAATATTTTAGACTATTATTCTAGTCTTGCCGCCCACACCATATACATGGGCCTACTATTATTTTCTTATTTTATTTAATCCATTAGACTTTAATTAAAAAGCCCACATGTGAACCAGACCCATTCTTACTAAAAGAAACAAGCCCACATGCCTTTCATTAATATATTAATATAATTGATCAGCCCATTAAATAAATAATGTGCAAATTATATTCTTAATATATTAAATACAATTCTAGATGGACCCATAAATTGGTCCGGTAGAATATATCAAGTGATCCATGCAAGTCCGTGTGGATTGGGGATCTTGGCGGGCTATCTAAATTTAAGCTTCAATAGACATAACCTAATCACAATCAACAAATGATTCACTTAGGTCCGATCTATTAATTTTAACTCATTCCACTAAAGAGCTAAAATTGAACTCTTAAATAAAGATAGAATAAGTAAATATTTCTCATTCGTACCCTAGACAATCTTATTGGAGATGGTGTATCCTCGTGAAAAATATCAGTAATCGCCAAGAGCTCATAGACCGCCTATAGCTCTCCAAGTTACCATATTTACTCATATGACCACATTTTGAACTTGGATATTTTGACTTGTCCAGAAGCTATGTTTCAATAGACTCTATCGAAAACTTAACGTTAAGATTCAATATTCAATACCTCAAAACATCTATATGATGATATTCTACTCTCATTTAATAAATGAAGCCACGATGTCCATATCTATAAATGAAGTCCTCTATCGATTAACAAATGAATATCACCAAACTATCGAGGATAGACTATGCTATATAATCGTACTCACTGATAACTCAAATGATACCACTTGCAACCATAAGTCCATCATTTATCTCAGGATTAAGATAGACTCTCTAATTGTCCTGATAATGAAAAGACTATTATCTATTGACGGTTT
Organism: Acer saccharum; assembly: GCA_030490815.1. Lineage (NCBI taxonomy): Eukaryota > Viridiplantae > Streptophyta > Magnoliopsida > Sapindales > Sapindaceae > Acer > Acer saccharum. Next base: position 23,716,616 of record CM059869.1, on the reverse strand, counting down.
TAGATAAAGTATTTCATTGTGATCCAGTTCAATGCACCCAATGCACTAGCTTCTTTTACTTGAAGACCCTCCGATGATTTCAGACTCATCATAACTCATTTGATCACACTCAAATGCTAGCAAAAGAATTCTACAACTTTAACAAGATAAAGGTGCCCAACCTTTAACTTAAGTTGTGAATATTATTCAAGACTAACTAAAGAATGGTGTCTACCTCATACATATCCAGATGTACAAACAATTCTTCTTTTCTCATAGTCTTTTGACCTTATGATTATTTACTTTTGACAATTATAATATTCAATCTATAAATGCTATAAGATTTGTTTAAATCAGAAATCACTTTATTAATATGAAAAGATTGTCAAAAAAAATATTACACTCTTGCTATTGAGCATAATCCTAACAGTTAACACTTGAAATCCACAACATATTCAATCCAAACAAGAACTAGATTTAAATGGTAGATAGCACAATCAAAAATCCTAGTTCATGAACATGTGACAAAAACCAAGAAATCAACAATCAAGCTCAAGAACAAAAAGTATTTCTAGAATCAATTTCAAGATAGGTCAAGTTTAGCAATATATGTTCAATTGAAATCAAATGGCTAAAACTCAATAATCAATAGATCAAACACCCCTAGAATATGATCTAGCAAAATTTTAAACACATATCATCTATCAATTAGGAAGATTAAAAGAGATGATCAAAAGATGAAGTGAGAAGAAGAAGTTTCACATACAAAAGTTGAACCTCTTACTGAAATCAGATCACTGGGAAAAATGACGAACTCAATTAGCTCTGAAAATGCTTGGGGTTTGTAGCTCTCTTCAAGACCAACAATTTTGGTTTTTGAATCACTCAATTCGAAGTTGAAATGAGAGAGATATGATCAAAATCAAAAATCAAAAGTTGTAAAGAATTCTACACGGGATTTCGAATATAAATGGAGGGAAAAGAGATGGAGAAGAGAGAGGATGACGTAAGCCAATCAGAGGCTGCCATGTCAGCACCCTGTGTGGGGCGCTGGGCCATACGGGACCAGAGGGGTGCTCTAGCCGTGGGTCCCACGGCTTCCACACGTGGTGGCCAATGCATGGCCTTTGGCCATGCTAACCTCTCGCGCGCTCCCTCATGTTCTTCAGCCGTATCTTGGGCATCCGAACTCCGATTTCAAATCTGTTTTTGGATTACAAACCGTGACTCCCTCACGCACGACTACAACTATAAAACTTTATAAAATGGTTGAGAAATCATCTCGAAAAATGATGATGAAGTCAACTAAACAAATAAGAATGCAAAGTAGCGTAGCTACATCATTTGGACTCGAAACCTTATGAATGAGTAACCGAAATGACCAAGACTCATTAAAGAATCATATAAGAACATGTTCAAGTCCAAAATACAAAACACATAAACAAATAAACACAAATTCACACGAGTATGCCATATCAAAGAGATAGTCACAAAACATGCAATTCTACAATGTTTGTCCATAAGAGACCAATGCATGAGCATACTAAGAAGTGTGTGAAAGTGTTATACCAAATTTTTGAACTATGATACAGGGACACACATGTATGAATTGTGTATGTGTGCTCTTACGCCTTGCAAGAGGAAGAAGTATCTTGATACCTTAGCATCCAAGTAAGCGCATTTCCTCTTAAAGACAATATTTGCATGAGACGTTGCTTTTCTTCTTTGAAGCTTCTTTTCACTAAGAACAACCTAAGCAACTAATCATTACAAATAAAGAGCGTTTTGCAATGGAATCAAGCCAACAAAGATCTAGGATCTTACAATATATATTTTCAACTAACTGTAAGTCACTAATACTATTGTTTTTTACGACCAATTACTAGATTTAGAAACAACAATTTTTACCTGTAAGTAATGAAATAGGTCACTACTTGTGATCACAATTAGCAACTAAATTTGTAGTCACTAATGTTTTGAACGATTAGTAACCAATATTTTGGGTGGTAACTAATTAATTTTAGGAACAAACTTTAAATTTTGAATGGGAACGACAATTTTTTGGTCACTAAAATGAATTAATGATGAAATTTTCCCCTTTTAGTGACCATATTTTTTGTTGCTAATGAGGTAATTTGTTGTAGTAAAGATTACAAGCAAATGAGTGTTTTGATATAGGAATAAATCAACCTAAAAACAATGTCCTCTCACTATGTTTCAAAATCACCCACCGAACATGTTTTCAATGGTTTATAAAACACAAAAAATAGAAAATAGGTTTCAAAAATAGTATCGAATGCAACCTAAACTTTCATTTATAACAACATATGAAAGTTTAACCATCATTAACCATATTTTTAGAAATTACCTAAATACCTTCATATAATACCCTCTCCAAACTCTCATTCCTCATTTCTCTCTTCCTTCTCTCTCACATCTCCCACCTTCGCCGGAGATGGCGCCGTTGAACGCAAGCAGCACTGGCGGTGCATTACTTGGGTATCGCACGCCAAGACGACGTTGCACTTGGGCGGCGAACGCCCAAGTGTGGCAACAACGTCACCGAGAATTTCCCTTCCCAATGACGCTATTCATTTGTAAAAAAGTAGAAAAAAAAAAAAAAAAAACCTAAATGTGAACGAAAGAAAAATTATTGAAACACCCTCGTAATTTTTCATACAAAAAGTTAAAAGCATGGTTTTAGAGGGGTGTTTCAATAATTTCTCCCTTTAAAAATGTCAAGATTTCACAATGTTTTTTTTCCCGATGTTTCACGATTTTTTTCAAGATTTCATGGTTTTTTTTTTTTTTAAAGAATAGAAAAAATGTTACATGGGTATTTTCATAATCTGTTGTTATTAACCGGAAAGAAATTTTTTAATGTGGTTATTAAGAGTTAAAACTTTAATACGGTTAAAAACAAAATTTATATAATAATTTGGTTAAAAATAATTATATAATTGGACGAGAATGCATTGTGTTATACACAAAAGCGACCTATGAGGTTGGTCTAGTGGTTGCCCCTTAGTCACGACTACACACCGTGGGTTTGAGACTTCCTACTCTTCAAATTCCGAATTATTGTAATATTTAATAAAAGAAAAAATGGCCTACGTGCAAATGGGTATAAAAAATTGTTTGGAAATTATTGGAGATTAATAAAGTGGAAATTGCCAAAACTGACCCATCTACTTATGGGTTTTTCTTTTTTAACCACATGCATACTTTTAATTGTTTTTAACCATGTTTTTGAGAAATTACTCAAAAGCCCTCATATAAAAACCCCTCTCAAAACACTCTCTCTCTCTTTTCTCTCTTTTCTTTCTCTCTCCTCTCCTCTCTCTCACCGATCTCTCTCTCTCCCTCAAAGCCACCGTCGGTGTGGCCGTGCAGCGTCGCCGAGGGCCGACGAAGGCGTCGCAGCGGGCCGGCGACCTTCTGGGCTGCACGACAGCGCCGTCGTCGTGCAGCTGGCCGTTGTCGTCGTGCTCCTTCGTGAACGAAGGGGTTGGCCGTCGTCGTGCAGCGCCGTCACCGTGCAGGTGGGCCCGCGTCGTCGCTGCTGCTGTCGTCTTCTGCGTGATCGCCGGCGAACGAACAGACCTGCAATTAAAACCAAAAATCTAAACCTAATTTGAATTTGGGGAAGAAGAAAAGGAAGAAGAAAGAGGGAAAAAAAAAAAAAACTTATCATAATTTCAATTTAGTCCAGATTTCAAGTTTGAATATTTCTATTTTAGGCATGATTTCAAGTTTGAATATTTCCATTTAGGCATGATTTCAAGTTTGTGTATTTCAATTTAGTCGTGATTTCAAGTTTGTTTCGAGGTTTAAAAAACACTATTTTCAGGGGTACTCTAGTAATTTATGGTACTAAATTGAATTTTTTTTAAAAAAGTGGTTATTAACAATTAAAAATTCAAAAGTGGTTAAAAACAAAAGTATGATAAGTGTTATGGTTACTTATGGTTTTCTCTCATTAATAAATGAATAAAGTAAAGTTTATCCTAATAATTGAAAAAGAAAATGGCAGTAGAACGGGGAGGTTCGTTAATTCCAGCAGGAACTGTTTGGGACCCAACAGCTGACGATGTCCAATTTCTTTGGCTATAGCCTTCTATATGCTGACGAGGTCCAATTTCTTTTTTAAAGAAAAAAAAAAAATGAGAAGAAGAATGATGAGCGAGACGATGGGTTTAATGAGAAGGTCGTTGAACTTGGCTTTATCAGTGACGTTTGTTTCGTTTCTTGTGATTTCCACAACTATTTCTACTCTTATTTATGGCGTCTCTGCAAATCACGGAGTCTTCAGCGTCAAGTACAGATACGCCGGCCGTGAACGCTCCCTCAGTCTCCTCAAAGAACACGATAGTCGTCGCCAGCTCCGAATTCTCGCAGGCGTCGATCTTCCGCTTGGCGGCAGCGGTCGCCCCGATGGTGTCGGGTTTATTTTCTTATATTTGTGCTTTTCTTTTTTATTTATTCACAATTCACAATTCAGTTTTGTTTTAGGAGCGGTTGATTTTATTTCTCTTTAGCTAAATCAATCACATGAAACAACTTGTGATTCTTAAAAATGTGTTGTTGTAGGCTTTATTATGCTAAAATTGGAATTGGGACACCTTCGAAGGACTATTATGTGCAAGTAGATACAGGAACTGATATTATGTGGGTAAATTGCATTGAATGCAATGAGTGCCCCAGAAGAAGTTCTCTTGGTGTAGGCCTCTCTTCTTTACTTTGTTTTTCTGTTTCGTTTAATATATTTTCTTCTTGTTCCTCGCATAATAGAGATTAATCTGTAATGTTTTCTTCTATAGATAGAGCTTACCCTGTATGATGTAAGGGAATCGTCAACCGGCAACCCGGTTCCTTGTGATCAGGGATTTTGCTATGAGTTCTATGGAGCTCCATTATCCGATTGTACAACCAATATGTCTTGTCCATATCTTGATATATATGGAGATGGGAGCTCCACTGCTGGATATTTTGTAAAGGATATTGTGCAATATGATCGGGTTTCTGGAGATCTCAAAACTACTTCGGCAAATGGAAGCCTTATATTTGGGTGTGTTATCAATCTGTTCTTCTTTTAATGTTCTTTGGCTTTTGTGGTTATGCATGTGTTGTACTTTACTGATTAGATGTGAACATAAACATGTTATGGATTCTGGCTTTAATTTTGGTCCTTTGCCTGTTATGTCCTAAGCATTAAGCCAAAAGAGTCCCTGTTGGCCTTTGTCATCAGCCTATCTAATTTTGCAGGGTAATTTTTTAACTTTGGTAAACCCTCAAGGTTTTCATTTTTTTTTTTTTTAAATTCTTCCTTTTTAAAATTCTGTAATTAGTTTTGCCTACTTCTCCCATTAGGTCAGCATGCCAGATATTTACGATTGGAATCTGAGAATGAGATATTTCATGCTTGTGAATATGTTTTGAAATTCTCCCTTTCTCCTCCACTTTGTCATTTTTCTCTTGGTTTCCCTATCTGGTTGTAATCTCACTATTCTGTTCATGATGAATAAGGGGGCCTATAGCCTATTAATAGCCAACTTTGTTTTTTTTTATTTTTAATGTAATACGAAACTATTAGTACAATTTTGTAGGGAGTATCTGAAATTTGAAATTTCTCCATGTTAGTATGCTCTAGAGAATGTATGTTTTGGCAGTAGTGACTGCCATCTTGTGCTAGTAGTAATAATAGTTGTATACTCTTTTATTTTTAAAAACAAGAAATGTATCAAAAATAAAGGAAGCTACCAAGGTTGCCAGGTCTGATAACAGGCCCTTGTTCAAAAGCCAATGAACAAAGTAAGGTTAGGGGATATCTTAGTATCACAGAAAAAAAGAAAGGAAAATATAGGGAAATACAGTGCAGGGATTGACCAGTAATCCATCATATACTCACAAAAATCTGTTAATACAACTTTTAAAGGAAAGAAAAAAAATTGGTCCCATGTAAAACTCTTCCAACCCCAAGAAAGGGAAACATCTAAAAAAATCCTTCAAAACATTTGAAATCAAAACTGAAAACAAATGAAATATGTTATTCTCCTCAAATGTCGATAGAAATTTTCTTCCTCTTCCTTTTTATTTTATTTTTATTTTTATTTATTTCCAAGAGTTGCTGTTTCTTTCACTCTACTTAACTAATCTGTTGCTTTTACTGCACATCTGCCTAAGATTTTACTCTCTTCGTCTTCTCAAAACCTAAAAATCTCTACTGAAAATTATGATAATTTGATTGAGACAAATGTAAGACATCTAATTAGCATAACAATCTATTCTATAGCCCATGAACCAAATTACAATCCATTGACTCCCCTTTCCTATTGCAAGTTACACCATGAGGAAATGAAGAAAAGTTGTGCTGCCTCCTTTGAACAGTCAATAGTATTCAATCTTCCATATGAAATTCCTAAATAATTATTTAACTTTTTTGTTTTGCTAATTTTATTTATTTCTTTAGTTTTCTTCAATGGATGGTGCAGTTCTTGATCGTCAGACAAATGATTTTATTTAAACTTTTAGCATCTGTCGATGTAAAAGGTCAATTCTTTATGTTAAAAGTTCGCTAAAAGACAAAAAACCGCATTGCAAGAAAATGCAATCCACTGCATCCGAGGAAAATGAGATATTAGTCATTCTTTCTTGAGGTTCACCATACAGTCCTAAAAGTGTGTTATGAAAATGAGTTATTTTGTTGTTTAGGAACTCTTACTTTAGAGAGTTAATTCCTTACGTCAAAGCTCGCTAAAAGACAAAGGACCACATTGTAAGAAATTGTTGTCGACCGAACTTGTGGATATATATATGTTTTGTTAGTATTACTGAAGGCTTTTTTTTTTTTTTTTTTTTTTCTTTAAAGTTGTGGTGCTAGACAATCTGGGGACCTAGATTCATCTAATGAAGAAGCACTTGATGGAATAATTGGCTTTGGGAAATCAAATTCATCGATGATTTCACAACTAGCGTCGTCTGGAAGGGTGAAAAATATGTTTGCTCACTGCTTAGATGGAATAAATGGAGGTGGTATCTTTGCTATTGGGCATGTTGTCCAACCAGAAGTTAGCATGACACCTTTAGTACCTAATCAGTAAGTGATATCTTTGGTTATACAACTGTATTCTGCTTTCATTGTTTTTATTTATGATTTCTGAATGATTTTTTTTTTTTTTTTAATTCCTTTTTTCCTTTCATATTGGATTCAGTCTGTTTCTCTGAACATAAGGTTTGACAATTCTAGTTGTTCTTATGGATGAAAACACTAGTGGTTCTTGAAAACCCTGGTGTCTTGCATTATGAATGGTCATTTTTCTTTTTAGCCAAAGAAAATTTTGTATCTAAGAGCTATACTTCAGAATAAAAAAGGATAGCTCTTAGATACAAAATTTTCTTGGGCCAAAAAGAAAATTATGGAGACTAGTAAGAGGAGAAGAAAAGGTGATTGATTATGGTGAACAATTTGATGCTAATGATTGAGCATAACTAATAGTTGAAATTATGCTTAATTGTTATGTTGTACACTTGAAAATGTAGTTAAGTTCTGTTATGTGATTCTTTTTTTTATTTTTATTTTTATTTATTTATTTTAATTTTAAAAATTTTCTTTTTACAAGAAATAGAAAGAGAAATAAAAAACAGTGAACCAAAATTCCACTTCAAAAATTACAAATGTGATAATAATTTTGATATTCAACTCATAAGAGCCAACATTAAGTAAATTTGGAATCTTTTATATGGGACAGTATCCCAGTTAAGATGAATAAAGATATATTGAAATTCCTGGTGGTGTCATGCCCAAAGAAATCTACTGTCCTTTGAAATCTTTCTTCATTTTGGTGCTGAGTGAATTTTGTAGATTTACAGCAAGCTCTTTGGCTTACTGTTAAGCTGCTTTTGATGGCTGGCTTTGAAGTTTGGGTCTTTGGGATCATGAAGAGGTGTATATGCTTGAAAGAGCTAAAGCAAAGTCATCCAAATAAAGTGGGTGGCTCATGTGAATTGGTTTTTTGAGTTTCATAATGAGGATTAAGAAGAGAAGTGATCAAATAAATTAAGCAATGTGTTCAGTTATCTATTCTATCCTAGTTTCATTTATGAATTAAAAAGAGGCTTCATTTAAGTGCTCTATTTCAATGATTACTGATAACCATCATCCGGAAAAAAATTATTTTGAATTGTTTGCATTTGATATCAGCTCAAGAACTGTTTTTGGTGGGTTGTTAACAACATTGATCGATTAAAATGTAATGATGATCCCAATTGATGTAGTGTGGTATACAACATTCCTGTAGTGGTTTTGAAGTGGGGCTTGTATTGATTGATTAACCAGTCTTTGATTCACTACCACAACCGAGAATGATTTTGCCTGCTTTCTCGATCATCATTTGTTTTTCAGATGAGATGGCAATCTGGGATTTACACATTTGTCAAAGCATGTGCAATATTACAATACTTATTGTAATGAAGAAATAACCTTGTTCTGTTTTTGTTTATTAGTAAAGGAATATTATTTGATTACAAGGTTTGTCCCCTTTTGGTTTAGAAGACTTTAAAGTTTAATATAACCTTGTAGAATGTTGAAGAGATTGTAATACAGTGAAGTGTGCATTTACTATATATATGATGATAATATTTGAAAACTTCTATAGGGTAGAGAAAGAACAAGAGCTTAAAATGCTTCTCTATATTTTATTACATAAGATTTGAGAGAATACAATAGAATATATAGGAAAATAACCGAAGCATCTAATCCCTAAAAATCTGGAATAATAAACCTAATTATTAGAATAAAAACACTGAGATCTTACATTCTTACCTAATAATATCCAACCTTTGACTAGATAAATACAATTAATGAAAGATACTACGTCAGCTGGAATAAACCAGCTGTCATACACGTTATTTCTGGTGACACACCCCTCAAGCTGGGCTGCATAGATTGAACATGACTAGCTTGTCGACTTGTGTTTCGAACAACTTCCTGGGTAAAGCTTTGGTAAGTAAGTCAGCAACCTGATCACTTGTAGAGAGATAGGTTATGCACAATATTCCATCCTCAATTTTTTCCTTGATAAAGTGTCAATCCACTTCAACATGTTTTGTTCGATCATGATGAACTGGATTATGAGAGATACTTATAGCTGCCTTATTATCACAATAAATCTTTATGGGAAGATTTACTTTCATCTCCAATTCTTCTAGTAACAATTTCAGCCATAACAATTCGCAAATACTTTGAGCAACGGCTCGAAATTCGGCCTCATCACTACTCCGAGCGACAACGGTTTGTTTTTTGCTTCGCCAAGTAACTAGATTGCCCCATACAAATGAGCAATATCCAGAAGTAGATCTCCTATCTTCAATAGAGCCTGCCCAATCTGCATCGGTAAATCCTTTGATACTTCTGGCTTCATTCTTGCTAAAAAACAGACCTTTACCTGGTGATCCTTTGAGGTATTTTAGGATTCGAAATACAGCCTGCATATGCTTTTCACACGGTGCATACCGACTAACAACATTCATAGCGAAGGCAATATCTGGTCTAGTGTGGGAAAGGTAAATGAGTTTCCTATCAGTGTCAACTGGAATTCCATCCTTTTTATCTCCCAACTTAGTTACGGAGTCCATTGGAGTGTCTACAGGTTTACAGCCCAACATCCCAGTTTCTTAAGAGATCTAGAACGTATTTTCTTTGAGTGATTGATATTCCTTTTCTGCTCCTAGCAACCTCCATCCCAAGAAAGTACTGTAGAGAACCAAGATCTTTTATTTCAAATTCAGCTGCTAGTCTTGTTTTTAATCTTTCCATTTCTACTGTATCATTACCTGTCAAGATTATGTCATCCACATAGAATGAAAATTGTATTCTTTCCATCCTTGTGACAATAAAGAGAGTATGATCAGTCTGAGCTTGCTTATACCCTTGTTGTAAGATTGCCTTTGTGAATCTACCAAACCAGGCCCTTGGTGACTGTTTTAGGCCATAGAGGGCTCTTTTTAATCTGCAAAATGTCCCATTCTGTCTGTCCTCATCAAATCCGAGAGGAAGTTCCATGTAGACTTCTTCTTCCAAATCTTCGTTGAGGAAAGCATTTTTAACATCTAATTGTTGAAGCTTCCAATCCAGATTAGTGGAAAGAGAGAGGAGTACTCTAATTGTGTTTGAGTTTGGCAACTGTAGCAAAAGTTTCCTTGTAATCAATGCCATATGTCTGAGTAAAGCTCTTTGCAACCAACCTCGCTTTATATCTCTCAATCGTCCAAAGTAAACACCCATTTACACCTAACTTGTGTTTTTCCTTCAGGCTCTTTTACAAGATCCCAAGTTTTATTTTTTTCAAGAGCTCATATTTCTTATGTTGTTGCCTTTCGCCATTCAGGAACACTTGGAGACTCTTGAATATTGTTGGGAATCTTCTCTTCTGAAAGGTTAGTAACAAAAGCTTGGAGAGAAGGTAAAAAATGGCTTTAAGTTACATAATTAGAAATGGGATGTTGGGTACAAGAGCGAACTCCTTTTCTTAAGGCAATAGGATGATCAAGATCACTAACCTCAGGAGATGATCTCGGTTCTGATTCATGACAAGGCCGAGTGTCCACAAGGCTCTCTATTCTTTGTGAAGTATTTTCTCCGTGAATAAACACGTAGCAAGCTCAGGTTGCTGTTGTGAATCTCCTCCTTTCCTAGGATTGTCAATGTTCGTGGTAGACTTTAGGTTGTTTTGTGGTTGATTTTCTATAGTTTGATGGCTCAGCTGGGTTTTTTCAGTGAGTTGGTCATGTTCATTTGTGGCTGGTATGGGTATTTGAATAGATTCATCTAAGAGAGGTAAGGTCGGAATAGACATGTACCAAAAATGAGTTTCATTACCAGACTCCCCATGAAGTGAATTTTTGTGATAAAAAGATTGGTGTTCAAAGAAGGTGACATTCATAGTGACAAAGTATTTTCCTTTTTCTGGGGAAGCATCGGTACCCATTCTGAGTGGCTGAGTATCCAAGAAAAATATATGGTAGAGCATGGGGATCCAGTTTGCTACGGTTATGGTCATGAACATGAGCAAAGGCCTTACAACCGAACACTTTTAGTGGTAAAGAATTAACAGATCGTGTGTGTGGGTAGAAGTGAATGAAAGAATTTAATGGTGTTTTGTAGTTAAGAACCTGGAT